>CANNZV010002570.1:0-92668 GCA_947561585.1 Caprella mutica | reverse complement strand
GTTGCACATCTCTATCCCTAATTAGTGTCATTGTTACACAAAATTTCTGCATGGTTACACTTGGCTTGTTATAGTAACACGCTAAATTCCCGTGTCACTATAACAGCAATGTTAATTAGATAGGAAATAAAGATGGCGGCTTAGGGATGTTTTCATATTCATTCCTAGACCTAAAGAAAAGCTTTCAGATAATCAATTGATAATCATTTTGATAATCAATAGAAGAAAAATTGCATAAAGCTGATTTTCATCAACAGCAATTCATAAACATGGAGTGTAAACCCTAACTCTTCATAGTAACACTCTATATATAATTGCGTGTCACAATAACAAGTTATCGTTTCTGTACCCGATTTATGTAACACTGTTCTTTTTCTTCAAAATTTTCACTGTAATTGTCAAAAATATCAGAGTAACATGAAAAAAGGTTAATTTGCATCATCAGCAATTCATAAACATTGTGTGAATAATTGAAACTCACTAAGTAACACTGTATATCAGTATTACATGAAGTTTGGTTAGTTTTTTTTATGATAGCCTAGGCATATCTTGTTGAACTGAATTTATTTTAAAATATTACATATTAAAAGAATTGTAATTCATGATATATTAGTTAGGGTAAGTTATAAATTATCGGTCGATTTCTCATCTTAGGTCATGTAAGAAAACTCTTTATTCTAGGTTAATTATTATTTTATTCACAGTCTTTCTTTATGAACTGTTTATTCTCATTCTCAGTTTTGCAAATATTTAATGATTATCTGTTGCTTACAAAGTCGAATGATGAAATTTGTTCAGTTGAAGATGACAGTATAAAATAAATAGGTATCGTATTACTGAAAAATAACTAGGCATCAATTTTATTCTCTTTAATGTCAACACACAGTCTTCCTTTATGAACTGTTTATTCTTATTAAGATATTAGTTTTGAAAATATACATTAATTATTTGAAGCTTATAAAGTGAAATGATGAAAATTGTTCATTAAGAAATCACGTGAACTTTCTTTCGGTAAATAGGTTTCGGCTAACAGAGCAAGTTCCATATGCCTTGGAAGAATTTCTTATTACTTCATAATTATTTTATATTTTGTAGCAACTGTAATTTGAGATATTTTAAATTATAGTTAGATATGGATTTTTCCTCATCGTCATTATGATAATTGTGGAATTAGTAGTAATTTACGCCAAGTTGCGTTTTTATGAACTTGTTGAACAGCACCACATAAATTTTCAACAGCACTACATAAATTGACCGAAGACACCTCGATATAATAATGTTTCTTCATTTATATTTAAATTATTGATATTATTGATAGCTGCAGGTATCATGGATACCAATTAAAATTGAAATAACTATTATTATATAGCTTTTTATTTTATGATCGATGATGTGCAACTGCCCAATAATACGTAACCTACCCTATTAGTGTCATTTCAGGCCAAAACAGTTAACTTCCTCGGAGCTGGTTTCAGATAACTAAAATTAATTATATATTGGAATATAGAATAAAGAAATTATTAATAACTTAAGAGAAAAATTCAAATGAAACGACAGCTTAGCTATGTGTGTGTAGATAGGTAGCTAGACTAAGGTAGTGAAATTTAATTAATTGCAATAATGTAGGGATATAGAACCACCTTCTCTCTTGTTTATGTATTTATTACATTTATCAATATACGAAGATGTCTATGCCGTGTTTGTAATGTATATTTTCGAAAAGAATAAAAGGCAACACTTAATTTAACATTTTCACTCGTGTGCGCCGCAATATGATACTTATAGTTATCCGGCTTTGAAATATTTCTATTCAATTATATCTTAGACAATTAAAATTGTGTCTTCTTTATTTTATAGGATGTAGTGATTCAGACCAATAAAATGCTTTCACCGTTATATTAGCAGTCAAAAATTTGATATTTTATTACTTCCATCGAATAAATCTTATACACTTTATGTTTGAAATTATTTTTTATTAATTTGTAATAAATTTCTCGGATGGCTCAAACATTGACTAAAGGTTGTGGTACATTTAGTAGATAGATATCCTTCTCGTTAAAGGTAATAAGCTTCTCTTCATCCATTGCCAGTGTAGTCTTGTAGATTGAAACAATGGTTTAACTTGAGTTCTCTACATCGAATCAAGGGAATCTATACTAGTAGGGTTTAACGTCTGCTTCCGAACCAAAGGCCATATCGATGACGTCAAAAGGAATAAATGTACAAGGGACTGGAAGAAGTAGTCAGAAGGGAAAGACACTCCATGTACAGAGTCACCTACCACAGTCATTGCCAATGCTCATGGATGCAGAAAAGCTACTTTGCAGTGAATGCAGTCACTTACAAAGAAATGTTAAGAAAAGGGACTCAAGCACTGGTGACTTCACGAACGAATGGAAGAGGACAATTTAGAGGTGATAGTAAATGAACCTGCGAGGTTACATAACACAAAAATAAAAAATAAATTGTACATGAAGACCATAACCCTAGCGCTATCCTCCATATCTGCAAGTAGCGTTAAAATAAGTTTAAAAATGTATTATTATATAAATATTCAAACTAGTATTTCACAAAAAATATTTTGACCAATGATTGAATTTATAAAAATAGATATGATAATCTGGTGGACTGGAACTATAGTTTCGCTATTTATTTTGCTGTAGGTAATTAATTTGAATGACTGGTTGTTACTGTAGTGAGAATTGGTGACTGTAGCTATTATGATGATATTTTTTTAGATATTTTAAAAGTAAATAGAATTGGCAAATGGTAGAAAATACATAGGAAACTGAAAATAATATGCATTTTATATATTGACATCTCTCCATTATATCCTGAATTGTAATAACTAAGCTAATTAAGATAAAATCCAATGATGGCTAAGTGAAACTAGAATTGTATATAAAGAATATATTTGGGGATTTTTGCAGCTAACCACCATCAATTTCATTCGTTGGGTTGGACCAGCTCGAATTTCCTGTACGCCAAACCACTTTAAACCTGAATGAAAAAACAGAAAGTTCAAAATTAGTATTAATTAAAACAAGTAGGAATATAGTTAGTGGATGGAATTGTTTAGGCAGTTCATATATAGCATAAATAATAGGTTGATAATTTTTAGTTTCTTGCATATTTAGTACAATTTCTAGGAAGCAGATTTTATGGATTAATATTTTGATGGTGAAAACTTAAATTTTGTACAGACTTGAAATATTTTCTAATTCAACAGAGAGAATTGCTTCTTGTCCTTCAACTATGAATCAATTTGCTTGTAACAAACTTTAAACTGTGGCCTGTTGTATTCAATACAATGTAGGAAACAGAACTATTCATTTAATCAAAAATTAAAGTTTTCAATGGACTCTACTTACAATAATGAACATATTCGATTAAAACTAAATTTCTAATGTTAGCTTTATTCAATATCTACAGAGCAGTAATTTTATACACTATACAGTGTACTCAAGTGCCTAGCTTGGTGAACCCAAGAGGTTTTGCAGGTGTGCTTTGTAGAACTACTGAAACATCTGTCCAGATATGAACTGTCATGATCAAGGTTTTTAATGAAAAATATAACCTATTTGAAAGAACTAAAATTACTTACTGTAAGGGGTGATAATCTTGCTTGTGTAAATTGGAATATCCATAAACATGATAAATTTGGCCTATTTAGTATAGTGTGCTTCTATAACTATCTAGACTTTAGTGTACCTAACTAATGTAAATGTGTTCAAACCATATAAAGTTTAAGAAACACTGCTGTGTTTCTAGATTACAAAATTATCATTGAAAGAGTGACTTTTCTATGCGGCCCAGGAAAAAATTGACATGGTCGCAGCTCTCCCCAGTGTGTATCACCCGGGGTAATATTTCTGGTATCAAGAAATAGAGGGAGAACATAATCACTTTTAATTATCAACTTTAGGGCTTATAATTAAAATAACTCACCATCAAAATCTGGTGAAATTGGAGGGGACTGACAAAAAGTGAGAATCTGCTGACCTTGGTTCTGTAAATATTAATTACATTAGTTGATTTAATATGAAGAAAATGAAATGAATGAACAAATTGGGGAAGAATGAAGTAAGAATAATAAATTGAAGTTAAATACAGCAAATATACTCAATTAATTACTATTCTAATTATTCAAATGAAGCTACTCTGTGACATAAAATTAAAATTACTCACAATCAAAGCTGATAAGAAGGGACTGCAGTCAGTTATCAGTCTGCTGTTGAATCTCTATGAAGGCTGATTAGAAGGGACTGTAGCCAGCTATCACTGTGCTGCTGAATCTCCCTGGAAGCTGATAAGAAGGGACTGTAGCCAGTTATCAGTCTGCTGCTGAATCTCCCTGGAAGCTGATAAGAAGGGACTGTAGCCAATTATCAGTTTGCTGCTGAATCTCTATGAAGGCTGATTAGAAGGGATTGTAGCCAGTTATCACTGTGCTGCTGAATCTCCCTGGAAGCTGATAAGAAGGGACTGTAGCCAGTTATCAGTCTGCTGCTGAATCTCCCTGGAAGCTGATAAGAAGGGACTGTAGCCAATTATCAGTTTGCTGCTGAATCTCCATGGAAGCTGATTAGAAGGGACTGTAGCCAGCTATCACTGTGCTGCTGAATCTCCCTGGAAGCTGATTAGAAGAGACTGTAGCCAATTATCAGTCTGCTGCTGAATCTCTATGAAGGCTGATGATTAGAAGGGACAGTAGCCAGTTATCACTGTGCTGCTGAATCTCCCTGGAAGCTGATAAGAAGGGACTGTAGCCAGTTATCAGTCTGCTGCTGAATCTCCCTGGAAGCTGATAAGAAGGGACTGTAGCCAATTATCAGTTTGCTGCTGAATCTCCATGGAAGCTGATAAGAAGGGACTGTAGCCAATTATCAGTTTGCTGCTGAATCTCCATGGAAGCTGATTAGAAGGGACTGTAGCCAGTTATCACTGTGCTGCTGAATCTCCCTGGAAGCTGATAAGAAGGGACTGTAGCCAGTTATCAGTCTGCTGCTGAATCTCCCTGGAAGCTGATAAGAAGGGACTGTAGCCAATTATCAGTTTGCTACTGAATCTCCATGGAAGCTGATTAGAAGGGACTGTAGCCAGCTATCACTGTGCTGCTGAATCTCCCTGGAAGCTGATTAGAAGGGACTGTAGCCAATTATCAGTCTGCTGCTGAATCTCTATGAAGGCTGATTAGAAGGGACAGTAGCCAGTTATCACTGTGCTGCTGAATCTCCCTGGAAGCTGATAAGAAGGGACTGTAGCCAATTATCAGTTTGCTGCTGAATCTCCATGGAAGCTGATTAGAAGGGACAGTAGCCAGTTATCAGTCTGCTGCTGAATCTCTATGAAGGCTGATTAGAAGGGACAGTAGCCAGTTATCACTGTGCTGCTGAATCTCCCTGGAAGCTGATTAGAAGGGACTGTAGCCAATTATCAGTCTGCTGCTGAATCTCTCTGAAAGCTGATTAGAAGAGACTGTAGCCAGTTATCAGTTTGCTGCTGAATCTCCCTGGAAGCTGATTAGAAGGGACTGTAGCCAGTTATCACTGTGCTGCTGAATCTCCCTGGAAGCTGATTAGAAGGGACTCTAGCCAATTATCAGTCTGCTGCTGAATCTCTCTGAAAGCTGATTAGAAGAGACTGTAGCCAATTATCAGTTTGCTGCTGAATCTCCCTGGAAGCTGATTAGAAGGGACTGTAGCCAATTATCAGTTTGCTGCTGAATCTCCCTGGAAGCTGATTAGAAGGGACTGTAGCCAGTTATCACTGTGCTGCTGAATCTCCCTGGAAGCTGATTAGAAGGGACTGTAGCCAATTATCAGTCAGCTGCTGAATCTCCCTGGAAGCTGATTAGATGGGACTGTAGCCAGTTATCAGTCAGCTGCTGAATCTCTCTGAAGGCTGATAAGAAGGGACTGTAGTCAGTTATCAGTCAGCTGCTGAATCTCTCTGAAGGCTGATTAGAAGGGACTGTAGCCAGTTATCAGTCTGCTGCTGAATCTCTCTGAAGGCTGATTAGAAGGGACTGTAGCCAGTTATCAGTCTGCTGCTGAATCTCTCTGGAAGCTGATTAGAAGGGACTGTAGCCAATTATCAGTCTGCTGCTGAATCTCTCTGAAGGCTGATAAGAAGGGACTGTAGTCAGTTATCAGTCAGCTGCTGAATCTCTCTGAAGGCTGATTAGAAGGGACTGTAGCCAGTTATCAGTCTGCTGCTGAATCTCTCTGAAGGCTGATTAGAAGGGACTGTAGCCAGTTATCAGTCTGCTGCTGAATCTCTCTGGAAGCTGATTAGAAGGGACTGTAGCCAATTATCAGTCAGCTGCTGAATCTCTCTGAAGGCTGATAAGAAGGGACTGTAGTCAGTTATCAGTCAGCTGCTGAATCTCTCTGAAGGCTGATTAGAAGGGACTGTAGCCAGTTATCAGTCTGCTGCTGAATCTCTCTGAAGGCTGATTAGAAGGGACTGTAGCCAGTTATCACTGTGCTGCTGAATCTCCCTGGAAGCTGATTAGAAGGGACTGTAGCCAGTTATCAGTCTGCTGCTGAATCTCTCTGGAAGCTGATTAGATGGGACTGTAGCCAGTTATCAGTCAGCTGCTGAATCTCTCTGAAGGCTGATAAGAAGGGACTGTAGCCAGTTATCAGTCAGCTGCTGAATCTCTCTGAAGGCTGATAAGAAGGGACTGTAGTCAGTTATCAGTCAGCTGCTGAATCTCTCTGAAGGCTGATTAGAAGGGACTGTAGTCAGTTATCAGTCAGCTGCTGAATCTCTCTGAAGGCTGATTAGAAGGGACTGTAGCCAGTTATCAGTCTGCTGCTGAATCTCTCTGGAAGCTGATTAGAAGGGACTGTAGCCAGTTATCAGTCTGCTGCTGAATCTCCATGGAAAGCTGATAAAAAGGGACTGTAGTCAGTTATCAGTCTGCTGCTGAATCTCTCTGAAGGCTGATAAGAAGGGACTGTAGCCAATTATCAGTCTGCTGCTGAATCTCTATGAGGGCTGATAAGAAGGGACTGTAGCCAATTATCAGTCTGCTGCTGAATCTCTATGAAGGCTGATAAGATGGGACTGTAGCCAATTATCAGTCTGCTGCTGAATCTCTATGAGGGCTGATAAGAAGGGACTGTAGCCAGTTATCAGTTTGCTGCTGAATCTCTCTGAAGGCTGATAAGGGACTGTAGCCAGTTATCTTTCTGCTGCTGAATCTCTCTGAAGGCTGATAAGGGACTGTAGCCAGTTATCTTTCTGCTGCTGAGTCTCTCTGAAGGCTGATTAGGAGGGACTGTAGTCAGTTATCAGTCTCCTGCTTAATCTTTCTGAGGGCTGATTAGAGGGAACTGTAGCAAGTTATCAGTCTGCTGCTGAATATTTCTGAGGGCAGATTAGAGGGGAGTGTAGCCAGTTATCAGTCTGCTGCTGAATATTTCTGAGGGCAGATTAGAGGGGAGTGTAGCCAGTTATCAGTCTGCTGTTGAATCTCTATGAGGGCTGATTGGAGTCTTCTGCTGAATCTGACCTGTGAAAATTAGTTATTTTAGTTTATTTGAAATATTGAGAAAGAATTAAACATTAACAAACACTGAAAATTATAAAATATATGGGTTTTGTAACCCATAGAAACTGCTTGTTTTCACATAATTCTTCTTTCAGTTTTCACATAGCTAATATTGGTTTCTGCAGCCCAATTTAAGAAATTTAAAATCTCTGGGAGTGAAGCCCCACAATAATTGGCATTAATTGTAAATTGCCCTATTTAAAGTCACTGTCATATATGGCCCCACCATAACCCAGGAAAATAGTTATTTTAGTATATTTCATTATTTGAAATATTGAATATTCTATGCCCCACCATAACTTTATCCCTGGCCCCTGGGTACAGACAGTACAGTCACTATATAATATATTTTATAGCCTCAATATAACCACCACCCAAGGTGCAGTCATTCTATCTTATATGGCCATGTTTCAGAGGCTTGTAAATTGTAAGCCAATTTGAGCCAAATTTTACTAAAAATCTGAGCAAAGCCAAATTGGCTCATTTTTTGAAGATTTCAAGCCAAAATCAACATGAGAACATAGGAATTAATTCAAAATTTAATGCTAATTAGACATATCTGAGATTTGACCATTTCAAATGATCAAATCTAAGCCAATTAATTGGCTTTAGCTGACATGCTGTTATACATGGTAACATGGTTATATGGCACTGAAATAACATTATTTTCAACTCATTTATAAAATTTCAGGCTGGGAACATCATCATATAATTATCTACTTTATACTAATAGTTATGGCTTATAATTAAAATAACTCACATCAAAATCTGGTGAAATTGGAGGGGACTAACGCAGCTGCTGAGGGGACTGACTGCTGAAGAGCCTGGGGAGTTTAGCCAGAGCAAACTGTAGCCTGCTGAATATGACCTGCGAAAATAAGTTATTTTAGTACCTAGCTATATAATATATTTGCAATATTCTATGGTCCCACCATAACTTCCTCCTTGTGTGCAGACTCTGTGCAGTCACTATGTAAATATTCTATAGCCTCAATATAATCACAATAAGTACAGTCACTCTATCTTATATTACCCCAAAGTAAGAATGATACTAACTCAATTATGAAATTTTAGCCTGAATACGGTACCTAGGTAGTAAGGTAACTAAACCTACTCATTTTAGGCTACCTAACTTGTTAACATTATAACTTACCTTAAAAGGACGTGAATAAACACTTAATGGATACTTTCACACATATTATTTGATCAAAATCACTAATTTAGAAACCAAATTAGTGGCCTTGTTTGAAGAAAATAGGTCCAGCTTAACAAGTTAACAGCACAGTACAAAAATTTGAACCTAACTCGCCGTTAACATTTAATAAATTGCGGAAAAGTTCAGTTAGTGGATACTGAATGGAACAATTTTTAAATAACAGTTATAGATAAAGGGCAAGCATTATTTGGTTAATTTTGGAAGAAATAACACCACACTATCATTAATATCATAAACTAAACTTTAAAATGAATTTAACATTAATCATCTAGGTATTTTAGTTAAATAATTTTATAAATTCGGCTTTTCCGCGTCAGATATAAACACAATTTATTTAAAATAAAAAACTTCAAAGAGTCCGAAAATGATTAATTTAAGTACAGAATCGGATTCGGAAGGTTAAAAATAGTGTATGTACATGTTTGAATTATCTCAAACACTCCATTTTAAAAATATGAAAACTATGTTATTTTAAAAAGTTCATTTTTTGAAAACAATCTTGTACAGCTTATCTGACATCAAAAATCGATTAAGGAAGCTCATTTTAGTCAGATTTGGTACCTTTTGAACTGATAACCGTTCGAAATTGGCTGAAATTTTGACATTTGAGTTTCAAGAAAAAAAAATTGTGCTTAAAATTGAAGATTCTCAACTGGTCATAATTTTTTTTAATAATGTTTGATTTCTTTGAAACTTTAGGTACGGATATATTTTTGGCCGTAGATCACGAATGTGTTATCTGTTTTCTGAAATTCAATGTGATTTTCGAAATATAAGAGGGTTTTCAAATATAGGTGTGGTTTCGACACCCCCTTTCAAATTCGAAACTATTTTTATAAAATTGTAGCATAATAATGAAAGAATACAATGAACTTAATCGTGTTCGAAAATCCAAATACATTCGAAATTTAGAGACGTTTAAATAATTGAACATCTCTTATCGTTCGAATCAAGTGAAATTTCGAAAAAAAATCACGAATAAAATAAATTTTGATAAGGTATTTGAATAATAATCCGCAATCAGACTCTTGAAAAATTAATCAATGAAAGAGTTATGAGGGCAAACGCGCATCGACCCAGTGTCCGAAAGCTGATCGAGTAATTCAGAAAAGAGTTAGACTAGATGATGCGGATTGATGAGTTCTTCCATACAGTAAAGAAAAATTAAATTCAGACAATAAACAAAAAAGTTATTCAAGAAAAACCTTTAGGCAGGTCAATCACAAACCAGTCATGCTAATCTAATTAGCTCAGTAGATATCAACCTCAATTTGTGGAGTGAATTAAAAAAGGAAGGAAGAGAGAGAGGTCAGTTAGGACACTCATCCGATTTTTCTTCGAACGCTGATCACGAAACTATATTCAAAATGGTCGAAATCCAACCAGAAGTGATTCAAAACCTGTTTTAAATACAGGTGTAATGGACGATTTTTTTGAGCTTTAAAAAATATCGCGATAACAGATCGTTCAAAACAATTGAAATAACTTTTATCGGGAATTTTAGACGCAACCGGAACGTTCAAGAGTATCAATAAAGTTCTAGGTTCCATATTTAGGACATTATGACCATTCTAAAAACAGGTCACTTCATTTAGACTTATAAAGCTTTGGGGGTAAAGTGCTTGTGGAGTGGACAATAACAATGTATAATGTATAACACTCTACTGGTTGGTGCTAATCTATTGGTGTGTTACTTCGTATATCCTGTAGTAATCCATTGGAGTGTTACCTCATGTAACCTTTAGCACTCTATTGGTGTGCTACCTCGTGTATCCTATAGCACTCTATTGGTGTGCTACCTCGTGTATCCTATAGCAATCTATTGGTGTGTTACCTCGTGTATCCTATAGCAATCTATTGGTGTGTTACCTCGTGTATCCTATAGCAATCTATTGGTGTGTTACCTCGTGTATCCTATAGCACTCTATTGGTGTGTTACCTCGTGTATCCTATAGCAATCTATTGGTGTGTTACCTCATGTATCCTATAGCACTCTATTGATGTGTTACCTCGTGTATCCTATAGCACTCTATTGGTGTGTTACCTCGTGTATCCTTTAGCACTCTATTGGTGTGTTACCTCATGTATCCTATAGCACTCTATTGATGTGTTACCTCGTGTATCCTATAGCACTCTATTGGTGTGTTACCTCATGTATCCTATAGCACTCTATTGGTGTGTTACCTCGTGTATCCAATAGCAAGCTATTGGTGTGTTACCTCGTGTATCCCATAGCAAGCTATTGGTGTGTTACCTCATGTATCCTATAGCAATCTATTGGTGTGTTACCTCGTGTATCCTATAGCACTCTATTGGTGTGTTACCTCATGTATCCTATAGCACTCTATTGGTGTGTTACCTCGTGTATCCTATAGCACTCTATTGATGTGTTACCTCGTGTATCCTATATCACTCTATTTGAGTGTTACCTCGTGTATCCTATAGCACTCTATTGGTGTGTTACCTCATGTATCCTATAACAATCTATTGGTGTGTTACCTCATGTATCCTATAGCACTCTATTGGTGTGTTACCTCGTGTATCCTATATCACTCTATTGGTGTGTTACCTCATGTATCCTATATCACTCTATTGATGTGTTATCTCGTGTATCCTATAGCACTCTATTGGTGTGTCACCTCGTGTATCCTATAGCACTCTATTGATGTGTTACCTCGTGTATCCTATAGCACTCTATTGGTGTGTTACCTCATGTATCCTATATCACTCTATTGATGTGTTATCTCGTGTATCCTATATCACTCTATTGATGTGTTACCTCGTGTATCCTATATCACTCTATTTGAGTGTTACCTCGTGTATCCTATATCACTCTATTGATGTGTTACCTCGTGTATCCTATATCACTCTATTTGAGTGTTACCTCGTGTATCCTATATCACTCTATTTGAGTGTTACCTCGTGTATCCTATATCACTCTATTGATGTGTTACCTCGTGTATCCTATATCACTCTATTTGAGTGTTACCTCGTGTATCCTATATCACTCTATTGATGTGTTACCTCGTGTATCCTATAGCAATATATATTGGTGTGTTACCTCGTGTATCCTATAGCAATATATTGGTGTGTTATCTCGTGTATCCTATTGAAATCTATTGATGTGTTACCTCGTGTATCCTATATAGCAATATATGTTGGTGTGTTACCTCGTGTATCCTATAGCAATATATGTTGGTGTGTTACCTCGTGTATCCTATAGCAATATATATTGGTGTGTTACCTCGTGTACCTTATAGCAATATATTGGTGTGTTACCTCGTGTATCCTATGGCAATATATATTGGTGTGTTACCTCGTGTATCCTATAGAAATATATTGGTTGTGTTACCTTGCATATCCTATATCAATCTATTGGTGTGTTACCTCGTGTATCCTATAGCAATATATTGGTGTGTTACCTCGTGTATCCTATAGAAATCTATTGATGTGTTACCTCGTGTATCCTATAGCAATATATGTTGGTGTGTTACCTCGTGTATCCTATAGCAATATATGTTGGTGTGTAACCTCGTGTATCCTATAGCAATATATATTGGAGTGTTACCTCGTGTATCCTATAGCAATATATTGATGTGTTACCTCATGTATCCTTTAGCACTCTATTGGTGTGTTACCTCGTGTATCCTATAGCAATATATTGGTGTGTTACCTCGTGTATCCTACAGCAATCTTCTGGTGTGTTACCTCGTGTATCCTATAGCAATATATTGGTGTGTTACCTCGTGTATCCTATAGCAATATATTGGTGTGTTACCTCGTGTATCCTACAGCAATCTTCTGGTGTGTTACCTCGTGTATCCTATAGCAATATATTGGTGTGTTATCTCGTGTATCCTATAGCAATATATTGATGTGTTACCTCATGTATCCTTTAGCACTCTATTGGTGTGTTACCTCGTGTATCCTATAGCAATCTATTGGTGTGTTACCTCGTGTATCCTACAGCAATCTTCTGGTGTGTTACCTCGTGTATCCTATAGCAATATATTGGTGTGTTATCTCCTGTATCCTATAGCAATATATTGATGTGTAACCTCGTGTATCCTATAGCACTCTATTGGTGTGTTACCTCGTGTATCCTATAGCAATATATTGATGTGTAACCTCGTGTATCCTATAGCAATATATTGATGTGTAACCTCGTGTATCCTATAGCAATATATTGGTGTGTTACCTCATGTATCCTATATCACTCTATTGATGTGTTATCTCGTGTATCCTATATCACTCTATTGATGTGTTACCTCGTGTATCCTATATCACTCTATATGAGTGTTACCTCGTGTATCCTATAGCACTCTATTAGTGTGTTACCTCATGTATCCTATAGCAATCTATTGGTGTGTTACCTCATGTATCCTATATCACTCTATTGATGTGTTATCTCGTGTATCCTATAGCACTCTATTGGTGTGTTACCTCGTGTATCCTATAGCACTCTATTGATGTGTTACCTCGTGTATCCTATAGCACTCTATTGGTGTGTTACCTCATGTATCCTATAGCAATCTATTGGTGTGTTACCTCATGTATCCTATAGCACTCTATTGGTGTGTTACCTCGTATATCCTATATCACTCTATTGGTGTGTTACCTCATGTATCCTATATCACTCTATTGATGTGTTATCTCGTGTATCCTATAGCACTCTATTGGTGTGTTACCTCGTGTATCCTATAGCAATCTTTTGGGGTTTTACCTCGTGTATCCTATAGCACTCTATTGGTGTGTTACCTCGTGTATCCTATAGCAATCTATTGGTGTGTTACCTCGTGTATCCTATAGCACTCTATTGGTGTGTTACCTCATGTATCCTATAGCACTCTATTGGTGTGTTACCTCGTGTATCCAATAGCAAGCTATTGGTGTGTTACCTCGTGTATCCCATAGCAAGCTATTGGTGTGTTACCTCATGTATCCTATAGCAATCTATTGGTGTGTTACCTCGTGTATCCTATAGCACTCTATTGGTGTGTTACCTCAAGTATCCTATAGCACTCTATTGGTGTGTTACCTCGTGTATCCTATAGCACTCTATTGATGTGTTACCTCGTGTATCCTATATCACTCTATTTGAGTGTTACCTCGTGTATCCTATAGCACTCTATTGGTGTGTTACCTCATGTATCCTATAGCAATCTATTGGTGTGTTACCTCATGTATCCTATAGCACTCTATTGGTGTGTTACCTCGTGTATCCTATATCACTCTATTGGTGTGTTACCTCATGTATCCTATATCACTCTATTGATGTGTTATCTCGTGTATCCTATAGCACTCTATTGGTGTGTCACCTCGTGTATCCTATAGCACTCTATTGATGTGTTACCTCGTGTATCCTATAGCACTCTATTGGTGTGTTACCTCATGTATCCTATATCACTCTATTGATGTGTTATCTCGTGTATCCTATATCACTCTATTGATGTGTTACCTCGTGTATCCTATATCACTCTATTTGAGTGTTACCTCGAAAATCCTATATCACTCTATTGATGTGTTACCTCGTGTATCCTATATCACTCTATTTGAGTGTTACCTCGTGTATCCTATATCACTCTATTGATGTGTTACCTCGTGTATCCTATAGCAATATATATTGGTGTGTTACCTCGTGTATCCTATAGCAATATATTGGTGTGTTATCTCGTGTATCCTATAGAAATCTATTGATGTGTTACCTCGTGTATCCTATAGCAATATATGTTGGTGTGTTACCTCGTGTATCCTATAGCAATATATGTTGGTGTGTTACCTCGTGTATCCTATAGCAATATATATTGGTGTGTTACCTCGTGTATCTTATAGCAATATATTGGTGTGTTACCTCGTGTATCCTATGGCAATATATATTGGTGTGTTACCTCGTGTATCCTATAGAAATATATTGGTGTGTTACCTTGCATATCCTATAGCAATCTATTGGTGTGTTACCTCGTGTATCCTATAGCAATATATTGGTGTGTTACCTCGTGTATCCTATAGAAATCTATTGATGTGTTACCTCGTGTATCCTATAGCAATATATGTTGGTGTGTTACCTCGTGTATCCTATAGCAATATATGTTGGTGTGTTACCTCGTGTATCCTATAGCAATATATATTGGAGTGTTACCTCGTGTATCCTATAGCAATATATTGGTGTGTTACCTTGTGTATCCTATAGCAATCTATTGGTGTGTTACCTCGTGTATCCTATAGCAATATATTGGTGTTATCTCGTGTATCCTATAGCAATATATTGATGTGTTACCTCATGTATCCTTTAGCACTCTATTGGTGTGTTACCTCGTGTATCCTATAGTAATATATTGGTGTGTTACCTCGTGTATCCTACAGAAATCTTCTGGTGTGTTACCTCGTGTATCCTATAGCAATATATTGGTGTGTTATCTCGTGTATCCTATAGCAATATATTGATGTGTTACCTCATGTATCCTTTAGCACTCTATTGGTGTGTTACCTCGTGTATCCTATAGCAATCTATTGGTGTGTTACCTCGTGTATCCTACAGCAATCTTCTGGTGTTTTACCTCGTGTATCCTATAGCAATATATTGGTGTGTTATCTCCTGTATCCTATAGCAATATATTGATGTGTAACCTCGTGTATCCTATAGCACTCTATTGGTGTGTTACCTCGTGTATCCTATAGCAATATATTGATGTGTAACCTCGTGTATCCTATAGCAATATATTGATGTGTAACCTCGTGTATCCTATAGCAATATATTGGTGTGTTATCTCCTGTATCCTATAGCAATATATTGATGTGTAACCTCGTGTATCCTATTGCTTTTTTATTGGTGTGTTACCTCGTATGTCCTTTAGCAATATATATTGTTGTGTTACCTCGGCTAAACAACAACAACAACAATTTGTTTTTTTATTTAATGCATAAGATTTATTTATTTATTTATTTAATGCACAAGATTTATTTATTTATTAATTTATAAATACAATATTCAAATGGATTTGGAGTTGGGTACACTTTTTTGTGGGTCACCCTGTATAATTATTAGTTTCTATTTCCTTAAGTGCATCCCAATAATCAGAACGAAATTCTGGGCCAACGCTATCATTCCGGTATATTGGGCCAGCAAAGGCCCGACGTTGACCCACCTCACGGATGTCAACCGGCCCTGAACAGTATAATCACGTATAAACGAATTATTGGTACCGGCAATACTTAACGTTGCCGATGCCATTCATGTCTACGGCCAGTACAATTCCATATATAAGAGGTATATTAATTAGATTACGTTATACAGAACACGTGAAGACAGCAGTTACTTTTAAAAATGTGGTAACTGACTAATAACTGTCATACAAATACATTCTACAGATCGAAGTCATCAAAAAAATAGAACTGTTTCCAATACAAACTCAATTCTATATAATTATTTTACTTACGCTATTTTAACCAAATAATATTATTTCTATTTAAAATTAAATAGAAAGTATAATTTACAATGTGAAAAATTATTTCAAACGAAAAAATAACTTTTCATTCTAAATATATGAATTAACTAACGTCCAAGCTCATTTTTATGAATGAAATAAATAAAGTGTTAAATTAATAATTGAAGGGATAACAGGCCCATTTACACTAAATTGCCAGAAGCGGCTACAATTTCAAAGATATACTTAATTGAGGATAATAAATTGGCTATTTGGTGTGATCAAAGTTGGGAGAGATAGTTTGCACCTAACTCCTCTGGTTGTCTGGCGGTAACTGCCAGATAGAACCAGTAGACCAGTAAAATAAATATACTGGTACACCAAAAAATCACTGGATTGGTTAAACAATGTTTTCCTTCATTGGACCAGTACTGTTTGGAAACCGTTGGCCTAATGTCGTTTTCATTGCATTGGCTCAGTGTGAAATAGCACCGGCGTGCCAATACCCGATCCATTACCTACTTTGCTAACGTTTACGGACGTTGGCTCCTGGATAGAGCACCTGAGGGCTCTATCCTGGAGCTGTCTGTGGTGAATTAGAGCAGTTGCAGTTTTATAGGATAGCACTAGGGTCATAGTAAACAGAATAGTATAGTACCCCAGTTACATTTATTATTCAAATTTACTCTGGGTAGGCTGTGACGTCATGTATGTAAGCAAGAGGTCACGTCATAGTAAACAGAATCACTGTGGGTCACGTGGAATAGAGAATTAAGATGGCGGCCAACGCGACCGATCTGACTAATGATCTAATTATCTTGAATAAATCGTTTTCTTCAAGACTAAAAATTTGTTACTATTTTGGGTGTAAAAAGACCAGTAGCAATTTCATCAACAGTCATTTTTTAATTTTCGTCCGTATGACTATAAAGATTGGATAATAGCATGCGGTAATGTGGAATTTAAAAAAATATCACCGAAAACGTTATTCAACAAAAGTTGGGTGTGTTGCAGCCATCTTTTGTGTTTGTACTGTACGTACAAACGTACGCACGATTGTTGACATGTGACGTCACAGCCTACCGGGACACGCGTAATATCCCCCCTATAGCTCTGGGATACTATACATTCTCTGTACTGTGACTAGGGTTGTGCTCTTCAATTACGAGTCTTAGGTTTTTGTGTTAGGATGACTGGTTTACTATCTCTTCTTCATTTTCCTCTTCGATCCGTGAGTGCAATCACCGGATATATGTATACTTCTTCGTCACATTCTTTGGTAAGTGACTGCATTCACTGAGTAGCTTTCTTGCATCCATGAGCTAAACACCGATATGTGGTATTTGTCTTTGCTCATGAATCTACTCTCCCATAATAAAATTACTTTTTGAAATCAGTGATTTGACCTCCGATTCTGCAGCAGAGCAGACGTGAAAACCCCTACGTAATTAATTAATTAAGCGACTATATTTTTAATATCTTTCTCACTAAATTATCTTTAGTATCACAATAGTTTTTCGTACTATTGGGTAACACAAAGTATTAAAAACTTTAAAAGAATGAAAAATATATGGCAAACCCTAAATTTTGCACGGTTATTTCAGGGTACAAGAACATGATTATTATCTTGTACCCTGGTTTATTTAACATATTCATATTTTTTCCCGGACACTGGAAATGATATTTAAGATAATATGATGGATTAACAATAATTTATTTATGATATGAATTATTTTAGCTGAAATCAATTTATTTTGAGAGAAAAAAGTTTTAGATAACCAAAGTCGTATCAAAATTTTGATAGATAGCATTAGATGAACTTCACAAAATATCTACTATCGTCTACTGTGTAAATAATAATTAACCGAATCAGAGATATGCAAACACTAAACTAGCTATTAAATGATTTTAAGATGAATATTAGCTAATAACTACATATTAATTATGATTATCACACGCATATGTTAAGATGTACAAACATTTTTTGAATAACGTGTATGGCAATACAACAACATGACGTCTAAATCGTTTTATAATTAGATGGCGCTTTTTCTATTTAAATCAAATTTTATTTTTTTACTAATCATTATTTAGTAGAAAAAGGTTTATTGAATAGCATAATAAACTATTCTGATTCTATAATGTATATAAAAGTAATAAACGTTTTTATTTTTAATAAACCTTACCACCCTAATTCCCTAAAAACAACGTATATCGATTCGATTTCTTTTTGATTGCCTGGAATCTCGAATAGATGGATTGTCGACAAATGGGTAAAAGCTATTTATGTATGGAAAATTGAATAAATATTGAGAATTGATATATTTACTAACCATTTACCTATTTTAAAACAAACAACTATTTCGAATTTGATCAAAATGCCATTTATCGTCACCCCCATGAAGATAAATGAAAAACCCTCTTTATTGATACCAAAAAAATCGACACATCGATTTGTTTTAGATATTGATGACCAAATTAATTTCTGATTTCATATTTAAGAAATGCAATTGAACAAAAACCAAATTGTATGAACATTATTTTGAATTTTTTTTATTTGGAGCGTAAAATCGCGCATAACAAATTCTCTATACCTAATCAATTTCGGTAGGTTTGTCCTGAATGTACCTTATCGTCATACATCTCATCAGTTAAACGGACACTCAGATTGTAATTTTAACTGAAATTACTTATATTTTTGAAACAATATTAAAAATAATTGGAAACATCGAATTGTAAAAAACCTAAACCATGAAAATGTTTCTAAGTCTTGTTATAGACGAAAATAACTGAAACGTGACGATAATTTGAGAGTGGTGATGCAAGGAGCCCTTACCCTACGTACCAGAAGTATGGATAGTTAAATTACACAAATCATGACAAATGTTATAGGTACTAGCTATGGAGAACACTATTATTACTAATAATTTATTAATTATTAATAATAATTGAATATATAAAATTTTATATAGATAAATTTTTAAATATTAATAATAGTAGGTACTAACCTATAAACAACATATATCGATTCGATTTCTTTTCGATTGCCTGGGATCTCGAATCGATGGATTGTTCCATCGAATCGAAATACGTTGTTTGTAGGGTACCTAATACTTAATAAAATGGAAACGCTATCATTGACTGGTTTAATTAGTTAATACGTAACATAATATTATACATTAAGTTTTGGATCAGGTGTACTACTGTACCTATGAAGCATATGTATAGATGATCATGCAATGTGATATTTTCTAAAAGGTGGTGAAAATTTCCAAAAAAATGGCTTATAAAAGCTTAAGATTTCTTATTTTGGCCAGCTACCACTCTGCTGCCTATTTGGGATATATATTATATATATATTATACATTTTGGCAGCGTTAAGCTGTCATATTATAATTCTGCTGGTTCCTACCTTAGTGAGTACGTCCCATAGAGTTATGATAAACCTCTCTAGAGAGATGAAGTGTTGCAGTGATTGCAGGACGCTAAGAAAGACGGTGTAAAACCTTATTTTGATTCAGTTATATCATTTCTCCATTAAATTTTGTTTGGCCACTGACTCACCACTTGGTACGTCCGTTACGCTTTCAGTAATTAGATATAAACAAATTCAGTATGCATGATACCACAAACCAAACATATTATTAATGTCTTATATATTTTAAACCTTTTATTTTCATTGTGTGTTTCAATTTGATTATATTTAGTAAAACGTGAGGCAATTGAAAGTGGGAGAAATGAAATAGGGGGAATGGAAGGTGGGAGAAGAGAATGTGGGGGATAATAATTTTGGGAAATGAAGATGGAAGAAGTAAAGATGGAAGTAGTATAGGTGGGGAATGTGAAGGTGGAAGAGGTGTAGGTGGGGAAAGTGTAGATGGGGGAAGTAGAAATGGGGGAAGTGAATTTTTGGCAAGTGTAAATGGTGGAAGTGTATATGCTGAAGAGTAGATGGTGGAAATGTTGATGGTGGAAGTGTAACTGAAGGAAAGGTAGGTGGTGGAAGTGTATAAGTGGTGAAAGTGTACTTGTAGAAAGTGAAGATGGGGGAAATGTAGGTGGTGGAAGTGTGAGTGGTGAAAAGTACTAGGAGGAAGTGAAGGCGGGGGAAATGTAGGTGGAGGGAGTGAAGGTGGGGGAAATGTAGGTTTGGGAAAAGTAGGTGGAGGAAATGCAGGTGGGTGAAATGTAGGTGGAGGAAGTGAAGGTGGGTGAAATATATGTGAGGGAAGTGAAGGTGTGTGTGTGTGTGGGGGGGGGGGGGGAACTGTGGAGCTAAAATCCAACTTGGTTTAAAAAAAATGTTGCATTATAGTGATAAACTGATAATATCCATCAGTTGGTCTGTCACAAAATACGTTAAACAGACATTGTATCAATACTCAATAGTACCTCATAAAGTAGGTGTAAACCAAATTAATGCCTCCAATATATTATTTATAAGGGATAATCTATATATTTTATAAAATAAGCCGTATCAGTCCGTCACAAAACGGGTTAAACATACATTCGATCAATATCGCCCCATAAAGCTGGTGCTATTCGAGTACGTGATGTGACCAAGATAATTAAATACAAATGATATTATTTTCATAAGCATGTTACTAAAAACATTTACTGCGTTTTATACGTTTTCTGTCTAAATAGGAGTTTTTTTTATAATGCACAATATAATTGTTCATTAATATTATATATATATATGAATGATATTTGAACTAATATAAATATGATATTGAAGCAAATAAGTTCGAAGTCTCTTATATTAATTTTATATCGTAGCTTTATCTGAATTGCAGTGTTGGGACAGAAGATGTGATATATGCTTCTGTCTTTATACACGAATGAATCACACTTAGAACTTACTATTTTTATCCATTACACATGATATGAGATTTTCGATCTCTGTGGGGGCAGAAGATATCAATCAATCGTAACAAAACTTTAAAGACGCATTACATACATATAATAAAATATACCTAATATATATATCTTCATTACCAAACATTTTTTTTATCAAAACATTCTTGTTGATTCTCATACCGTGGAATTTCCACGGGTCTTGCTAGTGTAGATATAATAATATAAGCGTTAATCCAGATAGAATTTAGGCAAAATTATATCAAAGCAATAGGTATATATAATACCACATTCCAATATTTTACTCTATTTAAATGTTTAATAAAGCCAAAGAAGGTGCACAGTTGCTTCGTAATTCTCAGCCGAAGCTACAGTTCACCTTTATCATAAATTAATATCACATTTTTGTAGAGAAAGTTGTACGTTCTGAAGAAAGAAATCCTATTTTTTTTATTAGAACCATTAGCCATGCTCTTTATAAGGAAAATCATCCAGTTTAAACGCTATGCTTGGAGGAAAATTCTGTGTTTGTTACTTTAAATTTATTTGAAAGTCTGAAAGTGAAAAAGTACCTAGTGTAATTTAAATTGTATCTTTTCTGTGTCAATAAGTAAATTACCTATTATATAATTCAGTGTTTTTGAAACTTGGGTACCTACCTAGTCAGTTTACTGTTACTAGGATAGGCTTAGGAGGAAAACAAGTTACCTTCTACCTAACTACTTAATGGAGGTAGCTTGATAGAACTAGAAGTGTAAAACCTAGGCACTAATGGGTAATGTCTTCCAGTTTTCTGAAAGAAGTTCGGTAGCTACATTTTGGATAATCGGAAGGAAATTGAAGCTTCTATCATAATCTAGTTAAGTAACTAGGTTACTAGGTAAGGTACCTACCCACTACCCCAGCCCCATGCAGTCTGTATCTATAGGTGAATTTTTTGTTTTTCCACTTGGAAAATATTCAAGTCTGCAAGATGTTCAGTAGGCCTAAGCCCAATTGAATGAATAGATGACATATTGGACAATTTTGTCTCCAAAGAGTTCCTATTCTGTAATCTGTCTCCAAAATTTTCAAATACCTAGGTATGCCAAGGCCTAGTTTCAGAGAATGTTCATTGAGTCACCAATATATCTTTTTTTTTTAAATAAGTCAACAAAAAAAAGTAATGCAGTCGCCAGTCGTCAAAAGTTAATTCCAATTTTGATAGGCCACAGTCTTCAATTTACCTAGATACCAAGTAAAATAGAATGTCATGTCTCATAAACTCGCCATTTGTCTCTCCAGCTCTCTCCAAAATTCATCAAATTCTCTCCAAAATGCTCAAATTTTCATAAATTCTCTCCAAAATAACATTGTAGCATAGGAGAAAAATAGATAAAACTCGCCATTTGCAATTGAAGGGCTCAAAATAACTGTCACAAACTCGCCATTAAAATGGCGAGTTTGGACATGCTTTATTACTTGGAATTATTCTGATATATTTTATACCAACCTAATTATCATGACATTTATCACAAGTAAACATACCATAATATATAATTGAGAGCGTATCAGCCAATTAGAGAGAGGCATACAACTGATACCAGCCAATCACAGAGAGCCTCAGACTTGAGAGAGGCATACTTTCTTTCATAGTTATTCATTTGTTTTTTTCCAATAATTAATCACAGAGCATCAAATTAAAATGACATGTAGTGACCACATCATTCATAACAAAGGATTGCAATCTTTCACATAAAACTGATATACAATTATACATCGCGGAGCGCGCCATATCAAAACATAATGGCCGCTTTGTTTACATTTCAACAAAGATGCGCGGTTCCGCTGTTTATGATTATGAGTCACCAATTTTAATTTTAAATCTAATTAAAGTGCTCATTAGCCGTCAATATATGTGAAAGTTACTTATTTTCACAAATTTTAAGTCGACAATTAATCGGCGACTTGGTACATACTCTTAAATAAGGTGCCAAGGTAGGTAGTAAGGTAGGCTAAGCTCCTCTAAGATAGCCTTAGATAGGTATGTTTCATCTAATTACATCATTTAAACAATAACATGAAGAGTTAATTAGGAAGTAGTAGGTAGTCTTCAAAGATGAAAAATCTTGCACAGATTCATTTCCCATCAAAAAATTAGTTTACTTAAATCTTAACGGTAGGCAGGTATAGGTTATCCGTATTTAAAAGCTGAGTGGCGCTCCACATTACAGCACCTGCCACCTGGCGCACTACAATAGCTTGAATAGCCAATAGGTATATGTTGTATGGCTCGTGCACCACTGTAGTTGTACTTTCCAAGTTTCTATCATTATCAATGGGCTTAGCGTAGGTAAATGGCTGTAATAGTTTCTAATACTGTACACTTCATGTCCATGACTGTTTAATGACGGGTGTCTAACCAGTGAACCAGTACCACTAGAGTCTAGACCGAAGCAGACGCCTCAACAGTCGGCCAGTTTGTATTTGGTGCACTGAACTCCTGACTTTTTCAAAAATCTGCGAAATAGTTGCCAACATTTTCATCAATTTGTCTAGTCCTCCAACATTTTTCCAATTTCCCCATGTTTCATAATGTGGCAGGAAAGTCGCCAGTTTAGTGAGAAAATGGATCCAGGTCGCCACATTAAAGATACTTCAAAGAAGAAATTTGACTCCCTAGTGAAGAATTTACACTTGAAAACATGCTAATGCTTTTTGTCTGATGCATATGCATCTCTTGAGACTATTTTAGGAGTGATTTTAACTGATTTACTTGTTATTTATAGGTTATTCATCTTATTTCACCCTCCATACTTTGAAACATGGCAATTTTCCCTCCCAAAATTAATGGTAATATAGGAATTAATAGCTAAATATCCTCCGATATTGCAGGAAAATTTTTATTAGAGAAATTAAATATCTCCTGATATATCCTTGGAATTTACCACCAAATACAATCTGAAACAGTCTGACGCCTGAACAGTTCTGTCTGTATTTGGTTCACAAAATTTCACTGAGGCACTGACTTTTCATAAAAAGCTGAAAATCCACCATAAATTTCCAATAATTTGGTTGATCCACCAACATTTTACTCATTTTTCCACCAAAAATTAATGGTAACATTATAACATAATTATGAAAAGCTAAGAATTCACAGACTTTGTCATATTATTACTTATTAGGTATTTTCAATGGAGAAAAATTGGAGAAATGGAGAAATTGTAATACAGTCTTGAGTCTGGCCCAGACTCCAGAGTGGAAAGTTCAACTTCTAACAGTTACTCATTAATAAACTCTGTGGTCAAGTATTCATGAATACTTGACCCCAGAGTTTATTAATGATGAACCCTTTTTACTAGTGTTCACTTTTAGTAGCTAAAGC
Organism: Caprella mutica; assembly: GCA_947561585.1. NCBI lineage: Eukaryota > Metazoa > Arthropoda > Malacostraca > Amphipoda > Caprellidae > Caprella > Caprella mutica. The sequence goes on along the minus strand of CANNZV010002570.1, from coordinate 68,246 downwards.
ATGTGTACTGTGTAGCATACAGAGTTCAAATTTTTCAAACATCATATATATTGAACTAATTTTTACATAGTTAAATGAGATAATGTGTAGTTTCTGTAGAGTTGTCTTTAGGATGAATCTCTTACAGAGTTACTAGTCGATCAGAAGAGTTATTTTTCCACCCTGGAGTCTGGCCAACAGTCTGATGCCCTGCGGGCAGCGGCCCCAACCCATGTTACAGAGTATATCAGTTAAAGCCAATTAATGGGCTTAGATTTCAAATAGTCAAAACTCAGATTTGTCTGTCTAATTGGCTTTAAATTTTGAATTAATTCCTATGTTCCACAGTTCCCATGTTAATTTTGGCTTGTAATCTTTAAAAATTGAGCCAAATTGACTTGGCTTAGAATTTTTGGTGAAATTTCGGCTCAGAAATTGGCTTACAATTTCCAGCCTCTGTAACATGGACCCGGCCGCAACAGTCCGATGTGGCAGCGGGACCCGGTCTACCAGACTATTTCATGGTAAATTCCAACGACTTGTCGGTGGAATTTTTCTTTTGAAAATAATATTCTAGCAAAGTTGATGGATTCTAAGTTAATTAATCTTATGTTACCATAATTTTTACGGTATGACGCCCCACCAGTGAGCCAGGTAATAAAGAATGTTCAAACTTATCATTTTAATGGTGAGTTTGTGTGACAGTTATTTTGAACCTTTCAATTGCAAATGGTGAGAAATATCTAATTTTTTCCTATGCTATGTTATTTTAAAGAGAATTTAAATAATTTCATGATTTTGAAAAGAAATTGGGTGAATTTTGGAGAGAGTTGGAGAGACAAATCGAGAGTTTGAGACACTATTTTACTTGGCCAGTGACCAGTCAAGCACACCCCACCAGTCTGACACTTTTGTAGTTTATTACTGATTAACATAAAATTATCATCCATGTTAAAGATTATGTCAGTTAAAGCCAATCAATTGGCTCAGATTTCAAAAGGTCAAAACTCAGATATGTCTAATTGGCTTGAAATTAAGAATTAATTCCTATGTTCATGTTGGCTTGAAATTTTTGGTCAAAATTTGGCCTCTGAAACCTATATTAAATTATGAAATCAAATGAGTGTTTGCATTATACTAATTAATATTAGAAATAAAGCAAGATAAAAGAGGAATATAAATCATGTTTCAAAGTGTGGCTGGAAAATCTCCAGTTTAGTGAGATAATGGATCCTGGTTGCCACATTTAAGATACTGTAAAAGAGAACATATACTATAAAATTTAAAAAATGAAAAATTATTTCATCATTTTGATTAGCTAGTAATTACTGACAAAACAGATTGAATGAACAGTGGTTTTTAAAAGTTTGAAAGTATAAGTTTATTATAAATGATTAATATAGTAGAACCCTCTGCGATTCACTGCAGACAACTGACTAGTTTGATTTAATAAAGCCTTTATATAATAGATAAACAGGAAACAATCATACAACAAGAGGCATAGCTAGAACCAGACTATGTTTTACTATTATTATAGTAAAAACTATTACTAAAAATAGCACTGCGCCGAATTACCCCGGTCGACTCTGTCTAATTGTCTTACAAATTTGAAATAATTCTTATGTTCCCATGTTATTTTTGACTTTAAATCTTCAAAAAATAAGTCAAATTGACTTGGCTCAGAATTTTTGTGAAATTTTGGCTCAAAAATTGGCTTATGATTTCCCAGCCCCTGAAACATGGGCTATCTATCTATCAAATAGAAACTACAGTGGTGCCGCCGGTGCGCCATAATCTTGTGCCTCGTCATCTGATGCGCCGCTCAGCTTCTGGATATGTAGGTATCTAAGATCTTGAGAAATTTGCCTTATAGCTACCCATTAGGCTATTAGGTTCCTACCAACTTTGCAGACTGGAATTTAAACATCATTAGGTTTAGGTATGCTTCTGTTTTTAAGCATAAATGATATGTTCATGAAGTGTGATAGGTATTTTTTTTAAATTGGTGACAACTTTGAAAAAATGCCAAATAAAGATCTAGATTCTAGATATCTTATTATGGCCATCTCCCAGTTAGTCTGTACATATATGTTGCACTTAAACTCGATGATTTTTTCAAAAAGCTGAAAAAATTCACGAACATTAGTATGTACCTATCCAGGTGATAAATCATGTCCAAACTCTCCATCCTAATGGCCAGTTTTGACCTTTTCAAAAACAAATGGCGAGAAATATCTTATTTTCTCCTATGTTGCAATGTTATTTCGGTGAGTAATTTGGTTATTCTGAAAATACAAATGGTTAGTTAATGAAACATACTCTTCTACTTACCTATAACCAACATATTGGATATTGCCAATTTAGTATTTACCCACTAAAAATTAATGGTGACATAAGAATAAATAGTTGAAAATCCACGGACTTTTCTAAACTATTTTCAGAGGGGTAAAAACAGCTGTTTCTTGTCATTCAATATGATTAATTGGCAAGATATAAAACTAGGTAGTTCAACAGATGATTATGGAAATGATTGATTTAAAGTCCTTAGAATCAGTAAATTTCTTCCAAATCGCTTGTCATACCCAAACTGTAGAGTGGAATAACAATTTAGTGACAGAAGAGTCGGCAGTACTTTCCTGTCATCTCCCTGTGATGACAACAAATGTCATTTCATTTCAATTTTCATTTCTCCTGTCATTTCAATGGAACAATATTTTTTCTATGAATTGTGGATACTGATATTAATGAAACAAATATTTTAAAGAACATAAATTTATTGAAACCTGACTCTTAGCAATTATTTTGGTTGATAAAATTCAGCAATATCTGAAGGAATTACTTTAAATATACCATCATGATATTATAATTGAAGTTGATTGACGCCAAAGAAACTCTTCACTGTCAATTTCTCAAATTAGGCCCCCTTCAGGCCTTCACTCTTGCGTTTCTCAACGCTGCATTAGAAATACTGCTCGTGGCAAAAAAATTAGCTGCAATTAATTTTAGCGGAGCTCTTCACACTTTTGTTAGAAAAATTGAGCATTTTTTCTTACGCAAGTGTGAAGAGCTCCATTAAAATTAATTGTAGTTAAACTTTTTGCCATGAGCAGTATTTCTAATGCGGCGTTGAGAAAAGCAACTGTGAAGGGGGCCTTAGTGCCTTTAAACTATCCATATTTTCTCTTAAATGAACAAAGAGGTGAGAGAGAATAGAAATAACTTAAAAATAGCTTGATCAGTAGCCACGATACATGGACAAAATCGGAATTTAAAATAGAAGTTGAAATGAGAAATTGCTGGCAGATAACTGGAAAGTACAAAGTGGGGATACATTCAGGAAGAATACATTTTAAATGTGTTAAAATTTAGAGGCATTAGGCTAATGCAAATATAAATCACAATATAATAAGTAGATTACAGAGATGGTAGGGTGGATGGGCTGGGAACTCTAAATACAGCCACCTTCTTGTGAGTTCTGGGCTTATTTATGCATATTTACATTTTAGTAAATATGCAGAGGTGTATGCACAATATAATTATTCATTAATATTATATAAATATGAATGATATTTGAACTAATATAAATATGATATTGAAGCAAATAAGTTCGAAGTCTCTTATATTAATTTTATATCGTAGCTTTATCTGAATTGCAGTGTTGGGACAGAAGATGTGATATATGCTTCTGTCTTTATACACGAATGAATCACACTTAGAACTTACTATTTTTATCCATTACACATGATATGAGATTTTCGATCTCTGTGGGGGCAGAAGATATCAATCAATCGTAACAAAACTTTAAAGACGCATTACATACATATAATAAAATATACCTAATATATCTATCTTCATTACCAAACATTTTCATGACAAAATATAATTTTATGATTTTACGTAAATATGATAAATTAACTATAATATTACAATTTTAGTTTGCAATGTAGGGGCAGAAGATATTGTCCAGCTATCTGAAATTGTTTACAGATTTTTTTTCTCCTATACATAACTTTTCTGCACCATTACGAAAGGAGTTCAAAAAGTGTTAAGACGCTCCAACCTAATGTATAATGTGGCTGTTGGTTAGTAATATGCTGTGTTCTGCCTGTCTATCAGCCTAGCAGACTTTATTTAAATTCCTAAATCCGTCTATGCATTATATTAATGACAAAAAAATTTCTACTAAAATTGTGTATATTGGATTTCCCTAAAACTTTCCTGATGGAGGTAATTCAAATTTGTTCATAGAGAATATCACAAATGTATTCCAATTTGGGTCCTAAACCTGGCTCAAACATAGCTAAGAATATAAGTGCTGAATAACAATAGATGGATCAAGGTTCAGCAAATTGGAATTTAAAGGACGCTAATACACATTGCAATGAATAGACCAATATCCAGAAATCTTGCATATTTTCATATAATTTCAGCAGCTCCCTAAATCAAGTTGCCTAAAGACAAAATTGATATATTCAAATGTTTTTTGAGTATTTTACTTGATATCATGGCAAATGGGCACTTTTTCAGCCTTTCAAATCTAACATGGCTTCTCATATCGTAGCAATATTTAGCACTGAGTGATAGTCATACCATCTAGCTAATCTGTGACTGTGATGCAGATTAGCTAGATTGTAGGACTACTACTCAGTGCTACATATTGCTACAATATGAAATGTCATCTATGACATTATCCGGACATAAATTGATTTACAGATTTAGCTATGAACACAGTAACACTTATGAATCAATTACTATAGTAGCTATATTGGTGACTTTAGTTGTACCTAATTCGAAACATGTTATTTAATTTAGTAAATTATTATTTATTGAGTCTCACCATAGCATGTGAATATAAATGTGAGTGTATAAATTAAGTAGATTCAATTTATACTTTATAGCTATAGACAGTTGATAGATTTATAATTTATCTAGTAAATAATTGTTCAGAAGTTAAAGACTCTTAACACAATTATATAATTACTATTAGGTCATTTGAGTGCTAAGATTATAAATATTGACTTGATCTATAGCTATAAGTAGTTATCAGTTTTCTCCTAAAATTCTCTACTCTAAAAATTATGAACAGTTAGGGATATAGGTAGAAAAGTATAAAAACATCCTTAAGCCTCCATCTTTATTTCCTATCTAATTAACATGGAGGTTATAGTGACACATGAATTTAGCATGTTATTATAGCAACCCATGTGTAACAATGCAAGAATTTTGTGTAACAATGACATGATTTAGAGATAGAGATGTGTAATTATGCAGTGGATTAGGGATATATATCTATATATCCTTTTCTAAAATAGGAATTGCAGTGCAGCACTTGAAGTAGGAAAGTGTTATGAAATGTCTTTGTTACATACACACTAATCAGGGCTGGGAGTTGATTATAATTGTGTTGGCTCTTACTCCGAGGACTTCTCAATAGGCCGACGCCCCCACTAGTCCGACAGTTCCATCTTTCTGTGTCATTTTTCGTTTTATTTTCTGATTAAAATAAAAAATATGATTAAATAGATATACTCAATTAATATAAAATTTAAATAATAAAATTATTTTTTAAATTTTATATTACTCTTTAATTTAACTTTATTTCTAATATTAATTTACAATGTAATCCTTCACTTGATTTCACATTCAATGTAGTTTGTTGTACTGCACACTTCATGATTGTTTAATGACCTGGCAGGGGGGTTCGGGGGGCGGCACGCCCCCTCTCCCAATATATATATACAGTATGGGCCACAAAAATGTTTCCGCTTTTTCAAATATTTATAATCGTTAACCAATTGATGAAAAAATTGTATCTTGGTCTCATTTTTTTCCGCCTCTAATTGTACTGTTAACAGGTAAAATCATTTTTAAAGTGATGGACATAATCTAAGAACAGGTAAGCAAAGTGTGAGGTTGATTATTTTTGTCATTGTGCGAAGGTTATTCTTAGAGCTAACATTTGGTAGACATTTTAATTCAGGGTGCTTACACTTCTTCGTTGGAAACTATTTGGAAATAGAATAACTTCAGCTATATTTTGATCTCATTGAAGTTTTCACTCTGAATATTCGTTCTTAGCTTGTTCATTGCATGGTCAAGGCCAGCTTCACACTTGCATTTTTAACAGCGCGGAAAAATCTCTTCTTAAAATGTGTCCATACATGCGTTTCTTATCGCCGAAGTAAAAAAATTATTTTATTTTCCATCATTGACAAAAAACGCAAGAGTAAACATATTTTAAGAAGAACTTTTTCCGCGGTGTTAAGAAATAGCAATTGTGAAGCAGGCCTTAGCCATGCAATGAACAAGCGAAGAATGAATATTCAGAGTGAAAACTTCAATGAGATCAAAATGTAGCTGAGGTTGTTCTATTTCCAAATAGTGTCCAAGGAAGAAGTCTATAAACACCTTTTATTTTAATGTCTACCATTATATTTTTTTTCATTCACTGCCTTTTAATAAGTAAACACATAGTTAGCTCTATGAATAACCTTAACACAATGACAAATATAATAACCCTCACTCTTTTCTTACCTATTCTCAAAATGTGTCCATCTGTTCAAAAATGTTTTTACCTGTTGATAGTACAATAAGAGGCGGAGAAAAAGAGACCAAGATACAGCTTTTTCGTCCATTGGCTGAAACATATATTTGTGGCCCATACTATATTTTATGTTAAATTAGTAATAAACTACAAAATTGTCAGACTAATGGGGCGTCGGACTGACTAATGGGGCGTCGGACTGACTAATGGGGCGTCGGACTGACTAATGGGGCGTCGGACTGACTAATGGGGCGTCGGACTGACTAATGGGGCGTCGGACTGACTAATGGGGCGTCGGACTGACTAATGGGCTGTCGGACTAACTAATGGGCTGTCGGACTAACTAATGGGCCGTCTGACTACTGAATAGTAATCCTTACTCCAGAGCTATATATAATATAAACTAGTTTTTGGCACTTATTAGAGTGCATACATTTACCAGTTTGCGTCAATTTGTTAAAATATCATCGCCACACAGAAAGAATCATCTGTTGCAATATCATCTAGAAGTTAAATGTATTCAGATGATCAAATGTAAATTTTTTTTGACCTTTTCAGTGACCCTGACTGATCACTCTCTAAATCTAATCAAATAGTTCCTGGATAAAGATCTCTGTACTGCCAAATTTCAGGCTATTTGGTTGAATACTTTTCTAGTTAGTTGGATAAGATTAAGAATAAACTAGATTACATACAAAAAAGTTAAAAATTATAAATGAATTTGTCAATCTCGACCTTTAAACGTGATCGCTTCTAAAATTCAATCAAATGGTTCCTGGATGATTACCAATCATGTCACCAAATTTCAGACAATGTAGTTGAATATTTTCTGAGTTATAAATGACCTTGACCTGATCATTCCCAAAAGCATATTAAGACAGTTTCTGGATAATTACAAATTGTCCCATCAACCCGCTCGGTAGCACTGTGGTATGAGCGTTTGCCTCATGTTAGTAAGGTCGTACGCTCGGGTCCCGGACTGACTCAGTGGGATTTATGCCCTGTGTGAACGAGTGGTTACTTGGTTACGAGTCATCTGGCTGGGATTAGGTCAAGGTAGGGATTTAGTACATATGGGCCCTTTTGCTGTCTCTTTGGAGCGTCCCATCAACTTTAATATCTTAATTGTCACACCAAATTCATTTAATTCATAGGTCTCTCTTCAATTAAAGAACTAATTTATTAATTAAGTGCTTTCACTGTTTCAATCTAAGGGTATAAAGTCGGAGTTAGGACTGCTGAGTCTGTACATAAAATACTAAAACTCTGTCCAAGTATTTAAAATTTTAGACTCTTACTCCACTACTCCAAATCCTTTTATGAGTACTATAGTCATTTGAATGTTTGCACCTATAAATATTTATTTGGTTTCTAACTATAAGCTGTTATTAGCTCTTATAAGATATGTAACATGAAGAGTAACAGATGAAATGGATCAAAATTTATGACTTATATCAAATATTTGGAGTTGGAGTCAATACAAGTATTCAACTCCTCACTTCGACTCCATCAAAAAATGATCAGACTCCATTGCGCTGATCAGAGTCATCAAAAAAGGATCAGACTCCATTGCGCTGATCGGAGTTGGCACTAATTCTCTACTCCTGACTGCAACTACTAATGGAATCTCTGAGTCTGAGTTTATAGCCCTGAGTACCAGCATATAATGCCAAGCTCTTATTATGAGGATTTCACACCAAAATTAACATTGCACAATATTATGAATCATCTGAAAATTGAATGTTGAATATTATATACCTAGATTTGCATGTTTTATGTGTGAACAATGCTCAATTTTTCCTACCTAGTATATTTATCAGGGCTGTGGGGTCGGTACATAAAATGTTCAACTCCAACTCGGACTCCTTTATTTTGAATTTATTCACTCAGACTCCATTATAAAGAATTTCAGACTCCGACTCCAGCAACCAGTTTTATAGTAATTTTATTAGTTCTATTGAGTCATTTGAGTGTTAAGACTTTGAATATTGATTGGATTTATAGCTATGAGCATTTATTAGTTCTTGTAAGATATATAACGTGATGAACAACAAATGAAATGGATTACAAAATTTGACTTGTATCTAATGTTTGGAGTTGGAGTCTGTACAAATTTTCGACTCCTGAATCAGACTCGGACTCTATCAAAAAAGCTTAGAATCCAACTACACAACTCTGACTCAGATTCCACATCCATGAAATTTATATGATTGTTTCTGAGAACTGAAGGGCCTACATGCTTTTTATTGAGAACAGGAGGGAGAAGGCAATGATAATTAACAAAATAGAGGAATAATTGAGCTATCAGCCAATCTGCAGATTATGCCCAATCTTTCAAAAGACTTTCATTTTAAGACACTTAAGTCTCAAAAAGATTTTCTGATTGCTCTCCAAAATGACCAGTTCTCATAAATGTCTGTCTCCATTATTACATGTTAACATAAATGTTTATTGGGATACATAAAGATAGATTTTCAAATCATTCAATCTGGCTGCTTGCTTTCTAATATTCTAAATGGAAAGCATGAGTGATAGATTCAAAGTCTTGTGCCTGCTGTGTCTGTAAACTAGAAGTCTCCATAGACTTTTTCTGGAATTATAATTGGTTTCCCTTAGTCTTAAACTATACGGTTTTTTCATTAATTCTGTCTCATCTTCTACTCTGTAAATCAGTCAATTGAGTTTCTCATTTTTCAGGAGGTTCAGTGAATATTCAAAGTCTTGTTCTTATTTTCAAATCATGCTATCTGGTGGTTTGCTATCTAGTATAATAAATAAAAATCATGAGCAGGTGACACTTAATCCCAATTGAACCAATCTAGAGGCTATTGGTTGAAGTTCTCCGCTGTCTCAATTCTCTCAACATAGGTAGAAAGGCGGGAGAAACTGAGGGTTATCATTAACTTTTGTCAATGATGAGGTGAAATACTGTGCATTATTTTTTACTGAAAAAGCTTGAAAGAAAAATTATAGCCTAAATGCTTCGATTTTTTTACAGATTTTTTTCATTGTTAATAAATTCAGGCATCAGCATACCCATTGATATAATTAAACCATCAATGAAATATCTCTTCTCTGAGAGAATATTTCTTTCATTCTTTACGTAATTTCTCTCTTTGAGTATTAGTAAATCCAGTAATCGTAATGAATGGTCATCGAAGGACATCAAAAAGATTAAAGCAGTAAGTGACTTGTTGAACCATACTTTTTTTTCAACCAACACAGGGGAGGGGTGCCCCAAAATGAAAAATTTAGAGGACCAACTTCAAATATTTGGAACATTATGCACCTTATAATCTGAGGAGTATTATTAGTAGCTAGCAAAAAAGTTAAAGATCCCTTTAAGAACAAGTTAAATCTGATTCCTAATGCAGCCAGTGAGCAAGTATTGGTACACAATGTAGAAGTTGATTATAATTTCTCAAAGAAAATAATGATTTCCTCCACTAAAGTTAAGTTATTAACTAAATGATAATTGACTTGTTCACAATGAGTCAACTTCTAAATGCATTTAATTTTTCTAAATCTTTCTGAACTTAATTTACAACATCATGGAATACGGGGAAAACCTTAACTTTTTGACTGCTCTGATTAAAAGCGTATCAGATTCCATCTTGAACCCTACTCAAGAATTCATATGATATAGGGATGGGACGAAGTATCAGTTCTCGGTATAGAAGGTATCAGCAATTTTTCTGGAATCTGTACTCGGTATCGGCATTTTTTTGGTATCGATAGCTACTCTGTATTGGTATAGGCTCATATTTCTCTATTACAATGAAATTGATAAATTAAAATAGATGTAAAAATGATTTCATATAGATAGATAATCCTAATATTCGGAATTTCAAATTTTGTATCTCATTTAAATTGTCAAAGTATTGGTATCGGTATCGGTGAAAATCTAGGTATCAGTATCGGCTTGGTATCAGTGAAAAACTGAGGTATCAGTATCGGCTTGGTATCGGTGAAAATTTTGGTATCGTCCCATCTCTAATATGATATCAATATTAAAATTAGCCATGCTATCTCCAATAATATGCTAAGTTCAATGATGATGTAGCATATTTATTTTAGATATCTAATATTTTTGTTACCATCATTTGAATAGATTCTAATATTACTTTTGTTCAAGGTTATTGCAGCCTACAAATAGAGAGAAACTGCTTGAAGCAATCTCAAAAAATGAGAATCCCTCTCATTTACTTGTGGTGGATTGTGGTGTCAAAGGTAATATTTTTTAGAAATGTGAAATATACAATTTCTTCCAAAACAGGATGAACCAAGTCCTATTCATTCATCAATCATAATATGGTGACCGGTCCATTTGCCGAAAACACATTTGCCGAAAACACTTCCGTCGAAATCACAATTGCCGAAATCACATTCGCTGAAATCACATTCGCCGAAAACACATTCGCAGAAAATTTAAAAACACTATACGCTTTAAATATAAAGAGATACAGTCCACCTAAGGTTAGGTTAGTGGTCCAGTTGGGGTGGTGTGTTTTGGGGGGGATGGGGGGCTTGCTCCCACCCCGTCCAGGTTTGATAGTGACAAAATGTATACTTAACTGTTTTTTACTGTAAAATAAGTATACCTTATTTAGGTAAATAATTGTCAATTTTTCGGCGAATGTGTCCTGCTGCGAATGTGTTTTCGGTGAATTGACCTAGAACCCATAATATATTTTATAATTACTGTGTAGTTGATTAGTGATTAAACACTAATCCTTGTGCAATTTTAGTAGGGATGAGATATATTACAAATAATATTATTTTATTTTATTACAAATAATATAATTTATTAAACAATCTATTAATTTTATAGCTATAAATTAACATTGACAAAATATTTAATTCACCTCAATAAATAAAAAAAAAATCATAGGTAGCTAATACTATTTTTCATAATTTCAATTTATTTTCTAATACTTATTTTTCAATGGAATAATTTTGCAAGCTTCTCAACTTGATAATTAGTTTTCTGAATTATAAGTGAGAAAATAATTAAACTTAGTTATCAATTTGAGATGTCATTAAAAATTTTATGAAACTTACGATGTAGTTGCTTGGAAAATTATAATTATGAACTTTTTTCATATAATATAGCTATAGCTAGTCGACTTTTTTTGAAGGTAACCTTATTTATTGAAGAATGCGAGTTACAAGAACTAACATTTATATTACATTCTGCTATCTTTTTATTTCAGGGAAGGGCCTTGTATCAAACAAGAGGATAAGTCAGGGATCTTTCATCCACTTTTATGGAGGTCAGAGGATTTTCAAAGAACCCAAAAAACGTGACTCTACATACCTCTTTGAATTGATAAGCAAGCCGAAATCATGGTAATACAGGAATAATTTTATAGTTGCATATGTAACATTTTCATCTGGTCTCATTTGTGGCAGCTATATCATGGATTATATTAAATCTATCAATTATATCATGAATTTATGAAATACCCTTCAATTCATTAACAATCCATTTTTTGTTGCTAGCATCATCTGTATTCAAGTTCCAGTACATATCTTTGTTGATATATTTGTCACCATTTTACTAAAACTGCTAGGTATATCTTAAAGGATATATTTTTTATTAATAAATAGTACTTATTTCACCTTGTTATTGCTCTTTTCTTTTGTAGTTTTGTAATAAGTACTTCAATTTGTAGACAAGAGTAAACTTCATGATCATGAACCTCAATTTGGTTGTGCGCTTATCGAACAGCGGTTGCTACTAATCAACATTCATTCCCAATATTATTTCAATTATTCCATATCTCATTTAGTCTACAGATTTAACTTTCTTTACAGGATTGATGCATCAAATTCTCCTAATGTCTGCCGCTACATGAATGATTCTAAATGCAATCCAAATGTTAAAGTCAAGATGGAGCGTGTAGAAGGTCAAAGCTTTCCTGTCTTCTACGCGCTTAAAGATATCCTTCCATTTACAGAGCTTGAGTACGACTACGGTGGTGGAGATTATCCCTGGCGCAAAAAAAATGAAGGTACGTGAATGCATTGGGACTTATATTCAGCCTCTTGATTTGGGATGAAATTCATCCCAAATAGCTAGAACTGACTAAAGGTGGCTACTCACGTCCATGCAAGCTTGCGCAAGTATTTGCACAAGTATTGGAATATTTCACTTCGCCCAACACACAATACAAGTATACTTGTACAAGCCTCTTGTTGAAATTGTGATTATGTCGAGTTCAGACGATGAGTTCTTGTTTTGGTTGCTTTTTGTCTTGTATATGCATCAAGAAAATCTCAAAAGAAGAAACGAAATGATGTATTTGTAAAAACAAACTCATTATCCTTTACATTCATCGTAATTGTTATAAAGTCTTCAATATTCCCATTACACATGGTACGTTGCACTTGCACTAGTCAGACTTGCACAAGTGGCAGGATTCAAATTCAATCATGTCGCAAGTGACTTGTGCAAGTCTCGTCCTACAGAACCATCACTTAATGACTCAAGAATGACAGGTGCTAAGCTTGCACAAACAAAAATGAGAATATTACATCATAGTAATAAACCTGCTTTCAAGTTTCTGGCAGCGCTAGCCATCGTGTGCACACCTTGCGCTTGCCTTTTTTAGGGCTAAATTACATTCATTTATTGTCAACGCACACGCTCGCTCCGTCTTCCTAGCTTCACGTCTGGCTTGTGGCCTAAGTTTTCTAATTGCCGGTCGAGTTAGCTTTGACTATGAATTTTAGCTCAATCCTTATTAGGTCGAGGTAAATTAGTTCAAAATATAACTCAATTTACTCTCAGAATTCTACTAAACCTTTGTATCTAATGAAAGTGTGGATAAATAATACTATATCTTTGATTACAGGTTTCAGTTTTCAGATTTTCAAGTTTATTCATTACAATGCCAATTATTTACAATTTATTTAATATCTCGATGGAGCCAGGAATGGTAATCTTTCAAAGAGGTAAATTCATACCACTTTTATTGCTTTAATGATGATTTTCAAATTTTTTCCGTAGAGTATATTTTTTCAAACGAGTTATATTACTTCCATTTTAAATTAATCTCTTGGTAAAATGCTGCACTGTTATTGTTAGCGATTATAATTTTTTAGCTTTGATGCTTAAACTGAGAGGGAGCTCTTAATTAAGAAAAATAGAATTTAAAGTTTTCTGCAACAAAAGTCATCTGAAGACATTATTGTTCACTAAAAACAAATAAAAGTATAGTTTATAGTTAGTCATATATCTACTTATAATGAATTTTTTTATTGAATTTTAGCTCTTTGAATTTTTCAATGTGGAAGATGAATTGCTGTAATACTTGATTGCAATACAAAGTTAATATATGAAAGAAAAATATCTATTTCACAGATTTACCTGATGCAGTTCGTTTTGGAGTGCCATTCGAATTAGGTATGTTTATGGCAACTAATAGGAAGGTGTATTAGCACTCTTTTTTTAAGATTATCTATTTGAACTCTTTTAGCTGAAGTATCTCTGAATCTGATCTCTAATTGAGAACTTAGTTAGTTATTATTAGTAAGTAGTAGCATATGATGGTAGGTGATCACAAATCCACTGACATGCTCTTATTTTTTTTAGCTTCTCCTGGGAGTTCTCACGATCTGGTTGACCCCCCGCAATGTTCTTTCTTCACTGGTGGCACTCTAACCGAGGACATTAATCAAAAAGGTAAATCTATGAAGTTTAGAGTTCCTCTGTACTTATGAGAACATCTGTTATGTGTATAGTCAGTAGTAGCATATGGTGATAGGTGATCACAAATCCACTGACATGCTCTTATTTTTTCTAGCTTCTCCTGGGAGTTCTCACGATCTGGTTGACCCCCCGCAATGTTCTATCGTCACTGGTGGCACTCTAACTGAGGACATTAATCAAAAAGGTAAATCTATGAAGTTTAGAGTTCCTCTGTACTTATGAGAACATCTGTTATGTGTATAGTCATTAGTAGCATATGATGGTAGGTGATCACAAATCCACTGACATGCTCTTATTTTTTCTAGCTTCTCCTGGGAGTTGTTCTCACGATCTGGTTGACCCCCCGCAATGTTCTATCGTCACTGGTGGCACTCTAACCGAGGACATTAATCAGAAAGGTAAATCTATGAAGTTTAGAGTTCCTCTGTACTTATGAGAACATCTGTTATGTGTATAGTCAGTAGTAGCATATGGTGATAGGTGATCACAAATCCACTGACATGCTCTTATTTTTTCTAGCTTCTCCTGGGAGTTGTTCTCACGATCTGGTTGACCCCCCGCAATTTTCTATCGTCACTGGTGGCACTCTAACTGAGGACATTAATCAGAAAGGTAAATCTATGAAGTTTAGAGTTCCTCTGTACTTATGAGAACATCTGTTATGTGCATAGTCAGTAGTAGCATATGGTGATAGGTGATCACAAATCCACTGACATGCTCTTATTTTTTCTAGCTTCTCCTGGGAGTTCTCACGATCTGGTTGACCCCCCGCAATGTTCTATCGTCACTGGTGGCACTCTAACTGAGGACATTAATCAAAAAGGTAAATCTATGAAGTTTAGAGTTCCTCTGTACTTATGAGAACATCTGTTATGTGTATAGTCATTAGTAGCATATGATGGTAGGTGATCACAAATCCACTGACATGCTCTTATTTTTTTTAGCTTCTCCTGGGAGTTCTCACGATCTGGTTGACCCCCCGCAATGTTCTTTCTTCACTGGTGGCACTCTAACCGAGGACATTAATCAGAAAGGTAAATCTATGAAGTTTAGAGTTCCTCTGTACTTATGAGAACATCTGTTATGTGTATAGTCATTAGTAGCATATGATGGTAGGTGATCACAAATCCACTGACATGCTCTTATTTTTTTTAGCTTCTCCTGGGAGTTCTCACGATCTGGTTGACCCCCCGCAATGTTCTTTCTTCACTGGTGGCACTCTAACCGAGGACATTAATCAGAAAGGTAAATCTATGAAGTTTAGAGTTCCTCTGTACTTATGAGAACATCTGTTATGTGTATAGTCAGTAGTAGCATATGGTGATAGGTGATCACAAATCCACTGACATGCTCTTATTTTTTCTAGCTTCTCCTGGGAGTTGTTCTCACGATCTGGTTGACCCCCCGCAATTTTCTATCGTCACTGGTGGCACTCTAACTGAGGACATTAATCAGAAAGGTAAATCTATGAAGTTTAGAGTTCCTCTGTACTTATGAGAACATCTGTTATGTGCATAGTCAGTAGTAGCATATGGTGATAGGTGATCACAAATCCACTGACATGCTCTTATTTTTTCTAGCTTCTCCTGGGAGTTCTCACGATCTGGTTGACCCCCCGCAATGTTCTATCGTCACTGGTGGCACTTTAACTGAGGACATTAATCAAAAAGGTAAATCTATGAAGTTTAGAGTTCCTCTGTACTTATGAGAACATCTGTTATGTGTATAGTCATTAGTAGCATATGATGGTAGGTGATCACAAATCCACTGACATGCTCTTATTTTTTTTAGCTTCTCCTGGGAGTTCTCACGATCTGGTTGACCCCCCGCAATGTTCTTTCTTCACTGGTGGCACTCTAACCGAGGACATTAATCAGAAAGGTAAATCTATGAAGTTTAGAGTTCCTCTGTACTTATGAGAACATCTGTTATGTGTATAGTCAGTAGTAGCATATGGTGATAGGTGATCACAAATCCACTGACATGCTCTTATTTTTTCTAGCTTCTCCTGGGAGTTCTCACGATCTGGTTGACCCCCCGCAATGTTCTATCGTCACTGGTGGCACTCTAACTGAGGACATTAATCAAAAAGGTAAATCTATGAAGTTTAGAGTTCCTCTGTACTTATGAGAACATCTGTTATGTGTATAGTCATTAGTAGCATATGATAGTAGGTGATCACAAATCCACTGACATGCTCTTATTTTTTTAGCTTCTCCTGGGAGTTCTCACGATCTGGTTGACCCCCCGCAATGTTCTTTCTTCACTGGTGGCACTCTAACTGAGGACATCAATCAGAAAGGTAAATCTATGAAGTTTAGAGTTCCTCTGTACTTATGAGAACATCTTTTATGTGCATAGTCAGTAGTAGTATATGGTGATATATGATCACAAATCCACTGACATGCTCTTATTTTTTTAGCTTCTCCTGGGAGTTGTTCTCACGATATGGTTGACCCCCCGCAATGTTCCTTTTTCACTGGTGGCACTCTAACTGAGGACATTAATCAGAAAGGTAAATCTATGAAGTTTAGAGTTCCTCTGTACTTATGAGAACATCTGTTATGTGTATAGTCAGTAGTAGCATATGGTGATATATGATCACAAATCCACTGACATGCTCTTATTTTTTTAGCTTCTCCTGGGAGTTGTTCTCACGATCTGGTTGACCCCCCGCATTGTTCTTTCCTCACTGGTGGCACTCTAACTGAGGACATTAATCAGAAAGGTAAATCTATGAAGTTTAGAGTTCCTCTGTTCTTATGAGAACATCTGTTATGTGTATAGTCATTAGTAGCATATGATGGTAGGTGATCACAAATCCACTGACATGCTCTTATTTTTTTAGCTTCTCCTGGGAGTTCTCACGATCTGGTTGACCCCCTGCAATGTTCTTTCTTCACTGGTGGCACTCTAACTGAGGACATCAATCAGAAAGGTAAATCTATGAAGTTTAGAGTTCCTCTGTACTTATGAGAACATCTGTCATGTGCATAGTCAGTAGTAGCATATGGTGATATATGATCACAAATCCACTGACATGCTCTTATTTTTTTAGCTTCTCCTGGGAGTTGTTCTCACGATCTGGTTGACCCCCCGCAATGTTCTTTCTTCACTGGTGGCACTCTAACTGAGGACATTAATCAGAAAGGTAAATCTATGAAGTTTAGAGTTCCTCTGTACTTATGAGAACATCTGTCATGTGCATAGTCAGTAGTAGCATATGGTGATATATGATCACAAATCCACTGACATGCTCTTATTTTTTTAGCTTCTCCTGGGAGTTGTTCTCACGATCTGGTTGACCCCCCTGCATTGTTTTTTCTTCACTGGTGGCACTCTAACTGAGGACATTAATCAGAAAGGTAAATCTATGAAGTTTAGAGTTCCTCTGTACTTATGAGAACATCTGTTATGTGCATAGTCAGTAGTAGCATATGGTGATAGGTGATCACAAATCCACTGACATGCTCTTATTTTTTCTAGCTTCTCCTGGGAGTTCTCACGATCTGGTTGACCCCCCGCAATTTTCTATCGTCACTGGTGGCACTCTAACTGAGGACATTAATCAGAAAGGTAAATCTATGAAGTTTAGAGTTCCTCTGTACTTATGAGAACATCTGTTATGTGTATAGTCATTAGTAGCATATGATGGTAGGTGATCACAAATCCACTGACATGGTCTTATTTTTTTAGCTTCACCTGGGAGTTGTTCTCACGATATGGTTGACCCCCCGCAATGTTCCTTTTTCACTGGTGGCACTCTAACTGAGGACATTAATCAGAAAGGTAAATCTATGAAGTTTAGAGTTCCTCTGTACTTATGAGAACATCTGTTATGTGTATAGTCAGTAGTAGCATATGGTGATATATGATCACAAATCCACTGACATGCTCTTATTTTTTAGCTTCTCCTTGGAGTTCTCACGATCTGGTTGACCCCCTGCAAGGTTCTTTCTTCACTGGTGGCACTCTAACTGAGGACATTAATCAGAAAGGTAAATCTATGAAGTTTAGAGTTCCTCTGTACTTATGAGAACATCTGTTATGAGTATAGTCAGTAGTAGCATTTGGTGATAGATGATCACAAATCCACTGACATGCTCTTATTTTTTTAGCTTCTCCTGGGAGTTGTTCTCACGATCTGGTTGACCCCCCGCAATGTTCTTTCTTCACTGGTGGCACTCTAACTGAGGACATTAATCAGAAAGGTAAATCTATGAAGTTTAGAGTTCCTCTGTACTTATGAAAACATCTGTCATGTGCATAGTCAGTAGTAGCATATGGTGATAGATGATCACAAATCCACTGACATGGTCTTATTTTTTTAGCTTCTCCTGGGAGTTCTCACGATCTGGTTGACCCCCTGCAATGTTCTTTCTTCACTGGTGGCACTCTAACTGAGAACATTAATCAGAAAGGTAAATCTATGAAGTTTAGAGTTCCTCTGTACTTATGAGAACATTTGTCATGTGCATAGTCAGTAGTAGCATATGGTGATAGATGATCACAAATCCACTGACATGCTCTTATTTTTTTAGCTTCTCCTGGGAGTTGTTCTCACGATCTGGTTGACCCCCCGCAATGTTCTTTCTTCACTGGTGGCACTCTAACTGAGGACATCAATCAGAAAGGTAAATCTATGAAGTTTATGTGTAGAGTCAGTAGAAGCTCCTATATTTTGGAGTAATATAAATTGGAAACTATAATGGAAAATAATGAATATTAGTAGCTACCTCGGTATCAGATTTTATGGATAAATTATTCCTTTTAAGAATTATATATATATATATATATATACTATTTCTATTTGATGATTTTCTTTTATATACTTGGCAATAATACAGGTGGATCTTTCCCATTTGACTACCTACACCAGATTTAATTTTAATTAATTTTTTTATGCATTCTTGTCCATAGTTAAAATAAAAACGTTTTTTGTGGAAACTAATACTGGTTGAGATATGAGTGTTCAAAGTTATTTATTTCCTATCTATTACTGAAGGATTGAGAAGTATTTAAAAAACTCGTGTTTTCATCGAAATTACTCAAACAATATAATTTTTTACAGGAAACTGTAATGTAGTTTGTTGTATCCGCTAGTTTGTTATACTACACACTTCATGATTGATCAATGACCTGACCGTTCATATATGGTGACAGGACAATTCGCCATGAGTACAATTCGCCATGAGTACAATTCGCCATGAGTACAATTCGCCATGAGTACAATTCGCCATGAGTACAATTCGCCATGAGTACAATTCGCCATGAGTACAATTCGCCATGAGTACAATTCGCCATGAGTACAATTCGCCATGAGTACAATTCACCATGAGTACAATTCGCCATGAGTACAATTCGCCATGAGTACAATTCGCCATGAGTACAATTCTCCATGAGTACAATTCTCCATGAGTACAATTCTCCATGAGTACAATTCTCCATGAGTACAATTCTCCATGAGTACAATTCTCCATGAGTACAATTCGCCGTTAGGACAGCTCTCCATGAGTACAATTCGCCGTTAGGACAGCTCTCCATGAGTACAATTCGCCGTTAGGACAGCTCTCCATGAGTACAATTCGCCGTTAGGACAGCTCTCCATGAGTACAATTCGCCGTTAGGACAGCTCTCCATGAGTACAATTCGCCGTTAGGACAGCTCTCCATGAGTACAATTCGCCGTTAGGACAGCTCTCCATGAGTACAATTCGCCGTTAGGACAGCTCTCCATGAGTACAATTCGCCGTTAGGACAGCTCTCCATGAGTACAATTCGCCGTTAGGACAGCTCTCCATGAGTACAATTCGCCGTTAGGACAGCTCTCCATGAGTACAATTCGCCGTTAGGACAGCTCTCCGTTAGGACAATTCGCCGTTAGGACAGCTCTCCGTTAGGACAATTCGCCGTTAGGACAATTCGCCGTTAGGACAATTCGCCGTTAGGACAGCTCTCCGTTAGGACAGCTCTCCGTTAGGACAATTCGCCGTTAGGACAGCTCTCCGTTAGGACAATTCGCCGTTAGGACAGCTCTCCGTTAGGACAATTCGCCGTTAGGACAATTCGCCGTTAGGACAGCTCTCCGTTAGGACAATTTGCCGTTAGGACAGCTCTCCGTTAGGACAATTTGCCGTTAGGACAATTTGCCGTTAGGACAATTTGCCGTTAGGACAATTTGCCGTTAGGACAATTTGCCGTTAGGACAATTTGCCGTTAGGACAATTTGCCGTTAGGACAATTTGCCGTTAGGACAATTTGCCGTTAGGACAATTTGCCGTTAGGACAATTTGCCGTCAGGACAATTTGCCGTTAGGACAATTTGCCGTTAGGACAATTTGCCGTTAGGACAATTTGCCGTTAGGACAATTTGCCGTTAGGACAATTTGCCGTTAGGACAATTTGCCGTTAGGACAATTTGCCGTTAGGACAATTTGCCGTTAGGACAATTTGCCGTTAGGACAATTTGCCGTTAGGACAATTTGCCGTTAGGACAATTTGCCGTTAGGACAATTTGCCGTTAGGACAATTTGCCGTTAGGACAATTTGCCGTTAGGACAATTTGCCGTTAGGACAACTCGCCGTTAGGACAACTCGCCGTTAGGACAACTCGCCGTTAGGACAACTCGCCGTTAGGACAACTCGCCGTTAGGACAACTCGCCGTTAGGACAACTCGCCGTTAGGACAACTCGCCGTTAGGACAACTCGCCGTTAGGACAACTCGCCGTTAGGACAACTCGCCGTTAGGACAACTCGCCGTTAGGACAACTCGCCGTTAGGACAACTCGCCGTTAGGACAACTCGCCGTTAGGACAACTCGCCGTTAGGACAACTCGCCGTTAGTACAACTCTCGGTTTGGAATTCGCCGCCAAAACAAATGTCGTACACACCATTAATTTATAATAAATATTTTAAATATAAACTGCGTGTTGTAAATTAATTAATTTTCTTAGCAGTATTTGAAAATGTTTTCTTTTCCACATTTCACAAGTTAAATATACTGTTTTTTAACTATTATATAAACGTACTGTGTGTTGTAAATTAACAATGATATTTTATTCGTTCGATTTTTAAAGTATTTTGATAAAAATAACTTTTTATTGAAAAATAAACAATTTCAGGTGTATTTTAACACGTTTAATGTCTTATATAAAAAATTACTCCAGTTTAAAACTAGTACATTATTGCGAATAAAGGTTATTGAACTACAAAGTCTTAGATATTTGTCTTAGGTAGGCTAATGAATTACATTTACTATCACCTCTTTATTTTTCTCTTCTATTCGTGAGTGCAGTCACCTTTGCTTGTGTATATAATTATTTTATATAATTCCTTGGTAAAAGATTGCATCCACGAAGTAGCTTTTCTATATCCATGAGTATGTCACGGATTGGTGGTTTGTGCCTTTGCTCAAACAGTAACTTTGCTTTCTGATTTTTTCTTCCTGTCTTTGTATTTAAATTTCTTTTGACGTCAACTAGAAAGCCCTTCATTTCGAAGCAGACGTTAAATGCTTCTAATTTTATATTAATAGCTCTAATATCTTTTGCAGCCTGAAATAATCCCAATAATTATAATCCCATAATATAACAAGAAACTAAAAAATTGAAATTTGTCTTGAGCGTATAGAAATTAATCATTGTTCAAATTTATAATATTTTCAAATATATGTTAATGATGTATACACCGGCAAGACATAAATCACGCGGCGAATTGTCCGGTGGCGAGTTGTCCTAGAACCGTCATACATATATCGAATATATTTCCAGTTCCGTGATATTTTAAATTTATTACTTCAATGCTGGTATATGTGTAATGGGGTGGAGCGTTTTTTCTACTTCTTGAGTTGGGTCTGGTAATACTGATAAATAAATGCCATTTTGTGTTAAAAATTATGGTTCTCTAAACCAATTCTTTCATGCGCCACAAGAGACTTGAAAATTTTAAAAATAGTGAAAACCCACCATTTTATGAATATGATCATTTATTAAAATTTTCATTTTTCATTTATATTATTCGTAATAGATGAAATTAGATAATAAATTATATGGCTCTGGCCTGCTCTGCTAAATAATCTTCATCCGCCACAAATGAGTTGAATATAACCAAAATATTAAAAAATATAGATTTTTTCCACTTTTTAATTTTATACCTAAAACTTCATTTCTTGTTTTTATATATTGTAATAGGTTAATTACAATGATTTTTGGTTATATATAAAACTAAATTTTGAGTCCCAAAGTCATAGAATATCATCTTCTCTTGCCACAATAATGAGCTAATTATTAACAAATAAAATAGCATGATTGAGTGAGTAATAAAAAAGGCAAATGACGGTACAGTTCTCTTTTTATACATATGAAATTATTTAACTAGATTCAAATATTGGTTTAGAGAACCAAGATTTTAAACACAAAATGGCATTTATTTATCACTATTACCAGACCCAACTCAAAAAAGTTGGAAAACATTAAACAATCTCTATGGACAAAAATACATATAAAAAAATAATTTGAATCAAATTTGGTGGGGTCGTCAAGTGGGAAAGATCGAATTAAAGAAATTTTTTTTTATATAGTTAGCAATACAGATTGATACTTTTGCTATAATTATCGTTTTGTTCTCAGGTCTGAGGCCAAAACCTTCTATCAATTCAAAATCTAGAAGAGTTCCGCGACCTTGTCTGTACTGCGATAAGGTGGTCGCAGATATAATGCGCCACCTCAAAACAGTTCATTTTCAAGAAACAAATCACCTCTTTACTTTATCTCCTAAAAAAAGAACTCTTGAGTTCACCAAACTGAAAAATAAAGGTATTGAAAAATATAACTACTTACGTAAAAGGGAAGACGGGAATTTTCCTATAATGACCAAAAGAAAATGCTCCTCTGAAGATGTGATACAATGTGCCAACTGTTATGCTTTTATCCTCAAATCAAATTCTTCGAGACACAAATGTGTCGCCAAAATGAAGACTAATGAATTCAACAGATTGGATGATAAGGGCCAATCGGAATACTCGAAACTGATCAGTACCTTACGCAATGATGAATTAGGTAAATTAATTAGAGATTCCGATTGGATGTTGCGAATTGGGAAGCAGTACTTCGCAAACGTGATGAATGAAAGAAAACCTTTCGAAACGGCCAAGAGAGTTAGAAAGCATTTGCGAGGATTAGCATTAATTTTTGGTAAATTCAAAGAACAAGTCAAAGGCCAAGCCAATCTTATTGATATGATGACAGTGGGAAAAATTGAAATTTTAACTGATATCATAGAAAATATTTGTGAGGAACAGAAAAATCAGGTGCTATATTATTATGAAATAATAAGGTGTACTTGTGACATCGCCTCAGTTCTCACCACAATAGACGGAGAGAAAGATTTAACAGTAAAACTGAACGAATTCCAAAAAACATCCAATATGTTCTGGAAATCAAGAAGGAAGAAGGCACTAGATTCCATCAGTATCAAGCGTCAAGACAAAACTAGAGTACCTGCAAATATTCCTGCTAAAGATATATTATGCGAATTGGTACGATCTGTAACAAATGAATTACAGACGTTGCTAAAATATGGAGAAGAATTGCCTGCTGATGGGAAATCCTACATCAAGGTAGGATCACACTGATTCACGCATTCAATGTGTATAGTTGTAAATATCATTTCACTTCAGTGAGAAAAGTGTAACTTTTAATAATTAATATTAATTTTTCATTATAGCGTAAAATTAGAAGTGGGAAATAAATTTTCTTATAGATGTATATGTTAATATAAGAAAAGTAATTTTTTTAGCGAACTAAATCAAACTTGTTAGCTAATCTATTCTTCATTTTAGCTATTCAACATAAATGTCTTTTCAGATTCGACGTCTGATGTTTGCATACTTGACTCTTAAGAATGCAAGGAGGGGGGAAGAAGTTTGCAGACTTACAACTGAACACTGCAGAAGAGGAATAGCGGGTACTTACACAAACACCGAACATATAGTAAAACTGTCTGATGCACATAAAAACATCCTCAAAGATAATTTGATCTTCTATGTCCCAGCCAAAAATGGCAAAGAGAATGCAGACATTGTGGTCAACCGTGAATATGGTCGCTTTTTTGAATATATGATTAATGATAATATCAGAAAATTATCTGGAATCCCAAAAGAAAATAATTTTGTATTTGCATCTTTAAACAGCACTAACCACAGCTCAGGGTGGCATGATCTAGACTTTGTGTGTACAAAATATGGAGTTGGTTCTATTAATGCGACAAAAAACAGGCATTTAGTCGCCATGATCATGGAGGGAGCCAACTTAACTGAAAAAGAGCATGGAAGTCTGCTCAAAATCTTCAGCCATTCGAAAGACATCCATGAAACCATATACAGATGTCCACCAGCGCTCAATTCTATCATCATTGCGGATAAGATGCAAAAGGAAATTACCTCTACGTCTATGGACCAAGAAAGTGGAAATACAGAGAATTTAAATGAGGAGAATCTAAATGGTACGTAAATGTAATGTAATGTGTCTTATGACTCTTTATCATCCTGTAACATCAATCTTCTCTCAATATTCACGGATTACATTAATATCCAGAGCCCATGTGAACTAGTAGGGTATGAATGATATGATTGCGGCGGTTATTTATTTCTAATTTCTTGTACTTGAATTCATTCAGGTTTATCATTTTTGATCTCTAATTGTAGTTATAGACATTTAGAGATAGTGCTAGAGTTATGCTCTTTAACTACGAGGTCATAAGATTTGTGTGTTGAGTATGAACTATCATATCTTCATTTAATATTCAGGGGATCAGTGATATTTTTGTTACTTTTTACACTGTAGCTTTTCTGCTTGAATAAGACCTGTCAGTGAATGGTGATTGTAAATCAAAACCATGGGTCAGATTAGTGTTTCGTACAAATCTTCAAATACTCATAAAATTATTGACATCTATCAAGCTGCTCTCCTGTGTAATTTCTATTCAGAGATCCCTTCTATAATTTCACCTTTGATGACTGAAACGGTCTTAAAATACACGCCACATTTAATTTACATCAAATTATTTTGACAGATTTGGAAAGCTATTTCGCCATGGAATCACCGCTTCGAAGAGAATTAGACGATCCTTCTCCGAGCTATGAAACCAGAGAAGTAGACGATCCTTCTCCGAGCTATGAAACCAGAGAAGTAGACGATCCTTCTCCGAGCTATGAAACCAGAGAAGTAGACGATCCTTCGCCGAGCTATGAAACCAGAGAATTAGACCATTCTACGTCAAGTGATGAGACATTCCACTCTTCTGAGAGAGATTGCGTCACCCCCAAACGTAAGAGAATGAAATTCTCAGATCGAGAAAAAAAAGTTCTAAAGGATAAATTCCATTTCTATATAAATGATCGTATAAATGAAAGTCCTAGGCCTGTATCAAAAAATATAGTTCCATTAGTAAAATCAGGTGTTCTCCCTTCACTCAGGAATTTCAGTACTCCACAGAAGGTACACAAGGTTCGAACTGCGATATATAATTATCGTCGACTAAACAAACAATAAACAAGCTCATTCCAATGAATACTATATTTAAAACTTTCTGTAACCTAATTAGAATATGATTCCCGAGTAATATTTTCCAAGGAGAAAATTATGTTCCTAAAACTAAAAATTGTTTGGTACCATTAGAAAATGAAGGAAATTTAATTATTTTTTATTGTTGTTTATTCTTATACAATGTTCTTTTTTCTTCTCAATTTTGAAGAGTTTATAAATTTAATTACTTAAAGGAAGGTTAGAGATGCCGTTTATTTTGTTGTGGTGCCCAGGGGCTCTAACTTGTAACTGTCTAGTGAATGGAAGACCCCGATCTGTTGTAATTTGGATCATGAAATACTTTTTTTTCATTTATGAAATGTTTATCATTTTTTGAAAGAGATTTATATTAAAAATATGTATCAATTTTCTTTCACTGAAACTTCAAAGTTTCAGTGATGATTTATATTAAACTTATATTAAAAATATACATTTGTTTTCTTTTAGCACCCAGGGACTCTAATCAAGGCAATCTATCAAGGCTGGTACATTCTGGCGTTTACAGTTTGAACAGCTGATTGCCGAAATCATAACAAAGCGCTACGCTAACATTTATTTAGATAGGAATAAATAGAAAAAAAACTGGTTGAGTTTTCCTTTGACTTATTTTTTTATAGTTAAGAGTGTAAATTTGATTTACAATTTTTACAGTGTATTCTCTAAAATCTCTGCTATCGATTGCCAGATTTCTTTTCGATAAATAATTAGGTTTAAAGGTAAAAATATTATATGGAATGTATTTATCTAGAATTAGTGAATATTGTTTACATTTTGTTAAATCCGATAGCTATTGATTAAAGAAATTATGGTTTACCCACTGATCAAGTTGTGATTTTGTTATGATACCTGTTCATTTGAAAGAATAGAATAGAAGTACTCAGTGAAATACAGCCCAAAAACCAACTCTGTTACAAAATTCAAATTCTCTTTCACAACCTCCTATCATCCAACATTGAAATAGCAATCATATGGATTCCAGGTCATAGCGGAATTCCAGGTAATTAACTAGCAGATCAGGAGGGCAAACAGGCAGCAACCAGAAACCCAGAATTTATACCTTGTCCCCATACCGACTGGACCCCTCTTATAAAAAGCAAGCTAATTTCACTGTGGAAAATACAATGGAACAAAAGGAAATCGCATTTCAAATCAATAGTAAATGAACCATCAAAATAAAAAATTCTGAACTAGGCAAGGAAGGAAGGAGTCATAATTAACAGATTCGTCTTTGACATATCAACTTCACTAACAGCTATATAATGAGTGAGTCTATTGCCCGAAATGTTCCACCATGTCCATGGTGTGACAATGAAGCATATCTTCCTAGACTGTACCGAACTAACCATCGCAAGAAGCACCATCCTCAACCCTACCAACATCAACTCTCTTGGGAGAGGATATCAACCCTTCTCTCATTTTCAATTTTCTTAAATCCCTCAGAATATAAAATAAAATTTAGTGGTGAGTGATGCCCTCCTCTCATCTAGATATTCAAAATATACTACCATTTAGTTCCATATATAGGTTAAATATCCTGTTATATCAATATGAATCCATGTAAATCCCTAAAGCAGCTGGTTGCCTCGGTAGCTTGCTACCAGGGAAAAAAGAAACTCATTTTGTAACCTACATGACTAATAAATGGGGGACTTTCCCTGAAGTAGTTCAGTTGTCTAATAAATAAATAAAAAATACTTATAGGTGTTGTAGGTAGACAATTTTTTATGATATTCTCTACAAGCACATGCTTCAATCATATGTAAATATTTGCAAATGTACATGATCCTGTCTTGAGCTGTGAACCTGATTATGCTTAGATTGAAGTGAAATACAGTTGAAGATCAACCTAACATTTGTGGAGAAAGTCCTAAGTAGTAGGTAGACAGTTTGTTATATAGCTATACCCTTGAATTTTAGTATTATTGGCTTTGAATAACATCCGAATACTGTCTGTGGTGAAATGGAGAGATGACTTGTCACCAGACTCCGAACTGTTTTAATTTAATTATGATTTTGTTACCATGTTTATAAGTTTTTTAACGCTACTTGCAGTTTTAGAGGATAGCGCTAGGATTCTGCTCTTCAACCACGAGGTCTTAGATTTTGTGTTAGGTAGACTTCATTTACCGTTACCCCTTCATTTTCCTCTTAGATTTTTGGTTACGTAGGCACCGTAGGCTTCATCTATCACCTATTCATTTTCCTCTTCCATTATTACCAAAAAAATAGATATTGAATGAAACTTGAAGTTATGCATTCTTGAAGAAAAATGAATTAAAACTTGCTGTCCTCATACCGTGTGAATTTGTCATTCACTTACCTTTTTAGAATTTGAAATTCAAAAATAAAGTTCAATGTTATCTATAGGGTTGTGACATTATGCATTTCCAAATATGCAGTATATGCACTGGGAAATATACTGCATATGCAACAGGTTTTATGCTTTTTGAGAAAACTCATATGTTTTGCAGATAAAACATATGCACTTAAAGATAATGGATATAAGAAAAGGCATATGCATTTGAAACTGAAAGGAAGGCAATATATGCACTTCCAGCTGTTTATATCTGGTGGGAGGTTGAACAAACCCCCTAATTTATTTGTTATACAGGGTGGGGCGTAAGTTTGGAAGCAAATGAAAGTGCATATTAAAAATATATTTAATAATTTACAGTTATGTATTATTACATAAGGGTTTTAAGAATTCAAAAATCATAAATTTATTCAAAATGTCCCCCCTTGTTTTTAATAACAGCCTCAAATCTCCTCCGAACTCCTACTACTGCGGCACGCAACTGTTCTTGTGAAATTTCCTTCCAAGATCTCTGGAGCGAACGCTTTAAATCATCCACACTGCGATGGAATTTACCACAGGCCTTTGATTCACGAATGGACCATACCGAAAAGTCCATAGGATTAACATCTGGGGAGCAGGGAGGCCACATTTCTTTGGACCAAAACCGTGGAAGATGGTCATAGCACCAGTTTTGAGTGACATTTGCAGTATGTGAATTTCTTGCTGAAATGTCCATAGAGTGTCCTTACCGAAGTGATCCTTAGCTGACTCCAACATTGGCGTCAAAATATTCTCAATATAACATTTAGCATTGATTTTGGCGCCTTGTTCCACAAAAATCAAAGGAGATCTCCAAGTTTCTGAAACGGGGGCCCAGACCATTACTGAAGCAGGTTTCATGGTTCTGTGGACAGTTTTTTGGTTGTATGGGATGTCTTTTGCACTTTTACCAATTATTCTGTCATTCCTCCGGTTGTGAGCCATTTCCACTGTGAAAATTTTTTCGTCAGACCAAACAATTTCACCAGCCGTGCCAGACTTCAATTCTCTCAGAAGTGCTTTGCTTCTCTCAAATCTCTTTTTCTTTACAGCTTCTGACAGAGTCTGTCTCTTTTGGAGGTGAAAGAACACATCTTTAGGTCTTCTTTGACAACTCTTCTCATTGTTCCGGGACTCACATTAGCTGTTTTGGCTAACAATCGTATTGACCTTTTCGGGTTCCTCCTGATCTTCTCTCGGGCACATTTTATCAGTTGTTTGGTGCGTTGTGAACGTTGTCTACCACTTCTTGGACGATCAGTCAAGTCTCCTCTCTCATTAAAACGCTTCACACACTTCCAAACAGTCGATCTCGCTATTGAGAGAGTCTTTGAAATGACGGAATCTGACTTCCCGGCACGGTGTAGAGCAATAATAGCTTCTCTTTTGTCTGACATTTTTGAATTGACTAAATTTTTGTATGTAGTAGTGTCTCTACTAAAGTTCAAACCCTATCACCTGCTTAGGAACTTATTTTTAAGAATTATATTAATGTTTGAAAAATTGCTTCCAAACTTACGCCTCACCCTGTATACCTTTAGGTGTTCTATCATTTAGTTTTCCTAATAAATATGGTTTTAAATTTTGTTCAAAAATTAGAGAATATGGTTAACTATATGGCGCCATAAAGCTAAAAGTAACACTCACAGTAATGTAAATAAAGAATAAGATAATAATAGAAACAGATTATAGACACAGGTGGTCAGTATGGCAATAGGACTTTTCCCCGCCGAATAAAATATCAGTAATTTAGGTTATTAAAGTATGATTTTGATAAAACACAAAATTTATTAGTAGAAAACACATTTTATTAACAAAATTTGATTCCCGTAATTATGTGCCCATATTATTCGTTCGATTTTAAGATTGTGCCTTCGTATTTTCGTATATAATTAGGAGATGCTACAAAGTACGAACATTATTGCAATACTAAGGGTTACCAAGTGTCGCAAGGTACTCTAAGCAACTTCGATTTGTTCAGTTAATTAAACTCTAGTATTCTATATCGTGAATTTATTATTTTATTTTTCAGCTATACATAAAATGGCGATCTGTTAATTACTCGTTCAAATTTATGCTTTTCCCGATCATTAATAAACTTAATTAATTTTTTTTTAAATTAATTTATTAATTACTAGAGCCCGGACAAATGCTCTGATTTATTCGTTGTAAATACCTATTTATTAATCTTAAAAGTGTATGCATAAGTCAGAATGTTGTATTAAGGTCCTAAAATGCCTTGATAGGTCCTAAAATGCAATTTTTTAGGTCCTTAAATGCCTTTTTTTTAGGTCCTAAAATGCCTTTTTTATAGGTCCTAAAAGTCCGGGCTCTATTCATTATCCATGAATCATTTTTATTAGATTTTATCATTTTGGGAGCGATTAGGTCGAAGGGCAAGGTCGCGAAAAGATTAAAATCATTTGAAGCGGTAGCGAACTTGCCATGGTATGCGCACCGAGTGCTGATTCTAGTTACGAATTTGAAATGATGGTCGGATTATTTTGTGATTTAATCATATTTCACGAACTGCCAAAATGAATTTCGGTAAAAATGATTAACGGTTTTTTCCATTCACTTTCAATTTTGTCACTAAGACAACTTCTGCATACTTGCACCTGCTTTATGAGTTGCTGTTCAGAAAAATGAAGATATTTCAATCAAAATTACATCAGCGATATTTTTGTATACAAAGTGTGTAACTAAGACAACTTCTGCATACTCACACCTGCTTTATGAGTTGCTGTTCAGAAAAATGAAGATATTTCAATCGAAATTACATCAGCGATATTTTTGTATACAAAGTGTGTAACTAAGACAACTTCTGCATACTCACACCTGCTTTATGAGTTGCTGTTCAGAAAAATGAAGATATTTCAATCGAAATTACATCAGCGATATTTTTGTATACAAAGTGTGTAACTAAGACAACTTCTGCATACTCACACCTGCTTTATGAGTTGCTGTTCAGAAAAATGAAGATATTTCAATCGAAATTACATCAGCGATATTTTTGTATACAAAGTGTGTAACTAAGACAACTTCTGCATACTCACACCTGCTTTATGAGTTGCTGTTCAGAAAAATGAAGATATTT
This sequence comes from Caprella mutica, assembly GCA_947561585.1. Classification (NCBI taxonomy): domain Eukaryota; kingdom Metazoa; phylum Arthropoda; class Malacostraca; order Amphipoda; family Caprellidae; genus Caprella; species Caprella mutica. The sequence continues at coordinate 36,994 of CANNZV010002570.1, read as the reverse complement.
CAATCGAAATTACATCAGCGATATTTTTGTATACAAAGTGTGTAACTAAGACAACTTCTGCATACTCACACCTGCTTTATGAGTTGCTGTTCAGAAAAATGAAGATATTTCAATCGAAATTACATCAGCGATATTTTTGTATACAAAGTGTGTAACTAAGCAACTTCTGCATACTCACACCTGCTTTATGAGTTGCTGTTCAGAAAAATGAAGATATTTCAATCGAAATTACATCAGCGATATTTTTGTATACAAAGTGTGTAACTAAGACAACTTCTGCATACTCGCACATACAAAGTGTGTAACTAAGACAACTTCTGCATACTCACACCTGCTTTATGAGTTGCTGTTCAGAAAAATGAAGATATTTCAAAAAATATAAGAATTATTGTGTAACGAAGACATCCTTAGGGCAACAATGTCTTACCATCGTTTTTCACAGCGTTCTCACAGCGTTTTCACAGAGATTTTGACTCTGAAAAATTGTTAAACTCATTTCATATGTATGCATGTTACGAAACGCTTTTGAAGCGTTGAAAACGCTCCAAAAACGTTTGTGTGACATGGCCCTTAACGTCCACCTGCTTTATGAGCTGCTGTTCCTATTTTCAAAAAGTAGCTATGATTATCTGATTATCTGATCAAATGATTATAAGGTGCAACTATGCAGAATACGTGTGAAACTATGCAGAATACGTGTCACAAAGCAGTGTGTTACTATAAACGAGTGTAACAATGCAGTAAATTAGGGATATATATATATATATATATATATATATTTTCTAATTGGTTGTCAAAGCTTGTAAAATGAGTATCACTTGTTACTATGAGTATCACTAAGTTTCTATCATACCAGAGTATCACTTTCAAGTAATGAAGAACTTTAACTTAAACTTAATCTCTTTGAAAAAGAATCAAAAAAGTGACCATACTTACAAATATAAATTGGGAGAATAGTAAGAGATTAACGTTGCCTACTATGATAACGTGTTCCGCAAAATGAAAGTGCTCCGGTGGGGGAACGTTTACCCCTCACCCTATGTCCATCCCAATTGGCAGAATTCTATAGTGAGATTCGAATTGTTTTATGTGCTGGATTGAAATCGGGTCCGGACTCTGTGATAGTGCTTCTGAAAATTGAAACGAATATTATAAACAATTCACCGAATAATTACATTTAAAAGAAAAAGATATATGAGATTGAATTTGGAATAAAACCTAGAGGAGTGAACCAATTAGCTACCTCATCTTAATTTTCAACCAAATGCAAAATACCAGAGTAATTTAAAAATATCATTAAGAAATTCAAAGATTAAAGCTATCAGAATACATTCATTAGTTATGAAGTAGAATAAATTATTATCTACTCAATAATGTATTATGACAGTCATGAGATAAGCCATCCTAGTTTATATAACACTCATTCAAAAATATATATTCAACTAGATTAAGTGAACTCGGTAGAGCGCATACCTTCGCCGCCGTTTTGGCCCGTTCTCTCCCCCCAATCGTCCCCCCAAGTTTCATGCAATATGGTTTAATACTTTGTGAGTTATTATGAGGTTATTCAAACTCAACGTTGAAGGTTTTATCAGGTTTCAAGCTTTCGAATAGAAAGATTTCTATTCATCATCAGGAGAAAGGTGGAAAACTCACTTTGTGAGTTATAAATGACTATGAACTTCGACCCCGGATCGCTCCCAAAATTTCACAAATGGTTCCTGGTCATTGACCAATCGTTAACTCAAATTTCAGACAATTTGGTTGAATAGTTTTTGAGTCATAAATGGCCTTGACCTCTATCTTTGATCTTTAACACGATCGCTCCCAAAATCGAACAAACTAGTTCCTGCATATTGTCCAATTGTCCCACTAAGTTTCATGCAATATGGTTCAATACTTTTTGAGTTATAAATGACCATGACCTTGGACCGGTTAGCTCCTTAAGTTCTACAAGAAGGTCACTGGACACTGAACAATCGTTTCACCAAATTTCAGGCAATTTGGTTGAACATTTTTTCAGTTATGCGAATAATAAGATGATAAATAAATGCCGGGTAAAATATGATCTTACGCAAATTTGCGAGGTTAATAATGGCTAATTAATTAGTCCAATAAATATAGAAATATAGAAGTATAAGAAAAACTACTGTAACAGCAGTCAACACCAAAATAACCAGTCTGAAAAAGGAAAATTAATGAAGCCTCACCTTAAATTTTCAATAAGGCAGTTTTAAAATCAACAAGTCATTCAATACTGAAAGGCAAATTCGCGTGACATTTTGGCCTTTGCCATCGATGTCATTGTGCTTGACAGAGTAGACTTTTAGTGAAAAAATTAGACCTACCTGCAATGTTGGAAACCTTAATTAAATATACCTAAAGCGAGCTGATTTACTATATCAGTATGGACAACATTTTGAAAATATGGCAATCAAGAGTCGAGAAAAAGGCCATAGTGAACTTACCAATTATTCTAAATTCCAAATAGCTCTCAATTACTCTTCATCAGTGGGTCATGGGGTGTAGCACTAGAGGAGGGTATTCACGTTCCTGGAGCTCTTCTTCTGAGTTTGCATCTGAAAATTGAAATAAATATTAAAAACTATTAGATGGATATTTCACTAAATAGCTACTAATTAATTGATCCTTTTAACAATTTAATTATATAATAGAAGGAAATTAAAATAAACTACATGGTATGAATTTGAATAAATAACCATGATAAGCCAACCGTGAAATTATCATCTATTTATTGATTCATTAGAGCCAATAAAAAAATGTGTGGAAGAAAAACAAAATCAGTTAGTTACTACCTAAATAATATGTGTGAAAATTAGTTAAGACTCACCTTCAATCTTCAAAAAGTCAGTTAAGATGTTGAACTTGAACTTGATTTTTTTTTTGCCAGTGAAAGTCCAGTCCTGTCTTGTAACATCATGACATACTTTCTTTCAATGGTATCAAGAGGATAGCTGTGGTGTGTAGGACAGTAAATTAGCAAGTCTGTTGAAATGTGGAAATTATTAAATTAATGATTAAAGAGAGTTGAACTTACCTATTACTTCATATTGAATAGCATCATGTCCTCTGCAGCATCTAAAGACATGTTATAGTTTGAACTGAATTAAATCTTTGATTGTTTAATATAAACAAATTTTCTCAAACTTTCCTTCAAACTCTTTTCCTTTAGGAATATATTGAATCATTATATATTCCTGAAAAAACATTAGTTTTGACATATATGACAAACAAATTTAACAACATATGTAAAAATAGCCTAGTTAGAAACAATAGCCGGAGGCAGTAATACAGATTACAATAAGCAAACTCACAATTTTAGTTAGCTATGTCTAATTTTTGAATAATGATCACAGTCACACTCAGTATAAATATGAAAATTAACACAAGAACATAGGTAGATAACTGATAGAACACCAGTTACATAAATATATACGAGTGATAATAGCCACTTCCATACTATGCAATAAAAATTAATTTTCTATTCAATATGCTTTAAATTCAAATATCTATCAAAGTTTCTTGGATTATCCGACAATTTGAGATTGTTTGAAAAATATCTCATTGGTCAAAGGACTCAAGACAATGACACTGGTGAATGAGCAAGGATTTTGACTCTGAATAATATAGTATATAATTACCACCCAGCATCATCTATATTAGTGTGGCCACCATTATCAAATAACAGAACCATACCATCTCTGAACTATGATTTAAGCACTATCTTTCTGCTCGACTGCATTACTTTAAGTGGTGATAGGAGCCTGCAATTATAATTTTCCAACATGTTGCTGATAGAAAAATTGATTAGATAATTAAATAGGTGTGTCATGTGTGAAAAACAGTGTACTCCGACTAAGAACGGTGACCTCCGACAAAGGACGGTGACCTCCGACAAAGAAAAGTGAGCTCCAACAAAAAACAGTGACCTCCGACAAAAAACAGTGACCTCCGACAAAAACAGTGACCTCCGACAAAAAACAGTGACCTCCAACCAAAAACAGTGACCTCTGACCAAAGATAGTGATCTCCGATCAAAAACAGTGACCTCCGACAAAAAACAGTGACCTCTGACCAAAAAAGTGACCTCCGACCAAAAACAGTGACCTCCGACAAAAAATAGTGGCCTCCGACCAAAAACTGTGACCTCCGGAAAAAAATGTGATCTCCGGCAAAAAACAGTGACTTCCGGCAATGAACAATGACCTCCGCCAATAAACAGTGACCTCCGGCAAAAAACAGTGACCTGCGGCAAAAAACAGTGACCCCCGGCAAAAAAAAGTGACCCCCGGCAAAAAAATGTCCCCTGGCAAAACAGTGACCTCCGACAAAAACAGTGATCCCCGACAAAAAACAGTGATCCTGGCAAAAAACAGTGACCCCAGGAAAAAAAACAGTGACTCCCGACAAAAAAACAGTGACCCCCGGCAAAAGAAATGTCCTCTGGCAAAAAACAGTGACCTCCGGCAAAAAAATGTTCTCCGTCAATAAATATCCTCCGGGAAAGAAGTGGCCTCCGGCAAAGATGTGGCCTCCGACAAAGAAGTGGCTTCCGGGAAAGAAATGGCCTCTGGCAAAGAAGTGGCCTCCGGCAAAGAAGTGGCCTCCGGAAAAGAAATGGCCTCCGGCAAAGAAGTGGCCTCTTGCACAGAAGTGGCCTATAGCAAAGAAGTGAACTCCAGTAAAGAAGTGAACTCCAGTAAAGAAGTGAACTCCAGTAAAGAAGTGAACTCCCACACGCTGCATTATTTTTCTTTGAAAAGTTTAAATTTCGTGCAATAAAAATCACTTCAAATGACAATAATTTTAACACTTAGGTACGTGTCACAAGCACAAGGGAAGAATGAAAATAAAGAGAATGTTATCCATATGCTTTCATAATTATAATTTGGTTCAAACTCCTTTTGAAATCATTTGATTATGACTCTTTAATTAGGAATGCTGATACCCTCTCTGGGAATGAATCATAGAATTCAAAGTCAACTCAGGATGAAAATGGATACACCTGAAGATCAAGAAATAATATATTATGAAAAAATTAACTGTAGCAGATATCAGATTTTCGAAAAGTGTTATTTAGTACTACAAGTGTAAGCTGTCACCTTTTGAAATTTCTGAATGTCATATTGTAGTATTTACCCCCACTTTCCTGGTACTCTGATCATGAGTAATTGTCCGACTACTGTGGCATTTCTGTATTCATGCATGATTAAATACAAATATACATATTCATATATATTCATTATTTTCAACTCAACATTAAAAATATGTAGTAGATAAAATATACGAAATTCTCTCCCGTCGTGGATCTTATTAAATGAATTTCATGGAATACAAGTTGTGAAATATTCAACTGTATCCTCAATCAGATCGCTGAACTGAGCTCATCTTAAATTGGACGGAAATTCAATAGCAGATTCTTTGAGAAGATCAAGGGGTTTGCAAAGAGTGTTTGAGAATGAATTCGTAAACCGAATAAGATCCTCTTCCGACTCCCTGAATATCGCCAAAGTAATTGATTGTTCGGAATTGAATTTTAAGTTAACAAAATTAGAAGGAATTTAGATTTAGATGAAACATGATTATAAATATAAAGCTTTGTTGCTTTTAAATACATTACATTAATAGGAAACAATATTTATTAGTAAGAAATAAATAGTATCGGCAAGAATAAAATATTATTAGACAAAAATATGAAGGTAAATACAATAATACAAAAATGTATACAATAATAAAGTACACTTATCAATGTACAAAATGAATTTCCAATAAATTACCACTTCTAGCATTTAATTTCAGTATAAAATAACGAAATTAACACACGGTGGACCGGCGGCTCATTTTAACCCGCAAATTATATTTGACTCTGTGAAATTTCAATGCACCAATGTCTAATATGTCTAAAATTTACAGACTTTTCACGAATATTCATGGTCAATATTCATGAGAGATTTAAAATTTGTTCCTAAATAATTTAAAGAGTTATTTTAACATTTACCTCCAAAGCCCAGCAGGTAATTATAACCTGCTCTCATAAAATTTCTTATTGACGTTAACTTGGGCTACTAAATTGAGATAATGAATTGATACTTATATGATAATAGATTAGCTCTTGCACACTCATTTCAGTACTTTCTAAACAACCAAACCAGTAGACATGTTGCAAGAACGCTCACAAATGATGAAATATATACATTTATTTATGGCAACACCTATGGATAAATCATAAGGCAAGAGTTTCGTAACTATTGATGAGCTCTTTTCAACGAATTCACGATATCAGATCACTCAATATATGGCTGTTGAACCAGGTAATTCGGTAACAATTTAGGATATTTGTGATTGAGACGTGTGAATATTTAGAAAATGGATTTCCTCATTTAGAAGAGATAGATAGTGGCACAAAGAGAAATCATTATCAGCAAGTCATTTTTGAACTCATGGTCCTTTTTTCTGGTACAGGACAGAATGTTACTACAGATAACCTTCTCCCCGTCTGTAAGACTAGCTAAGAATTTACTGAAGAAGATAACAGTTATCGAAACTATGTATTGGATTTTATAAGAACTTCCCCCTTCTATAAAATCACCCAAGGCGCCTCCGTATACAACAATGCTACTCAAAAATAAGAAGAACATATAACAAAATAATGTTCTCTTTGCTTCATACTGATTCGTCTCTCTCAATTACTGATCCTAATTTATTTCAGACTCTGTACAACGAATACTGTAACCAATTACATTTGTAGTAGATATTGTTCATCAAATGGTAAGAAGGTAGTCAATGAAGGAGTTGATAGCCCTCAGGTTGTTAGCCCTGCAAATTTTATTATGATGTTGCAACTTAATTTTTCAGATACAATTGTAAAAGTATAAATGTAATCCAGATATACAAATTGTGCTACACTGAGACGTAACAGGGGCCACAATATATAAGAAATTTCATGGTGAAACTGATCTGACAAGGAAAAATCTGATTTTGACATGGTGCCTTCAACAACTGAAATACTTGTAAACAATTCAGTGATCTACACTTGAAAGTACTGGGACTAAACTAGTAAAACGATGTAGGAGTCTAGGAGATGCAAATGTCCTCCTGCCTGTGGGAAATGTACTTCAAGTGTCATAGTTATTTAAGATCCATATTAGTCAGTATTATCTGAGGATTTTTTCATATCGTTATATACTACATGTAAAAACGATGTTAATCGGATGATTTTCGTATAGAATATTTATTATAAACGATGACATTCGGCTTTAATATTTGTGTTAGGTCTACTTGCATTCTGAACTTTGATGTACATACAATATTTCAATTGCCATAATAAATGTAAACTAACAATAAACAATGTTTTAACTATTACTAACTATAAAAACAAAGTAAAAACCTCTGAATATACACGTATCTATTAATGAAACAGTCAAATGTAACAGATAAATCCTTCATTCATTGTATAATTAAGCCCTAATAACATTTTATATTAGTGCAGGTTAAAATGACTCGCACGGTCCACCGTGGAATTTCATTTCTGCGGCCGACCTAGTGTTAAGTAGGAAATCAATGTTCTCCAGAATGATCTGCAAAATGGTGACTAATGAAGTCTGAGAAGCATTCTCGGGTCACCTGCAATTCTGGAGAAAAATAAACTTAAAAATTTGAAATTAATTTTTGAAATTCGGAAAATATGATCCCTTGACTAATTGTACGTTTTTTTGAGTTTTCATCTTTTGATAATGTTTCCACGATTAAATTCGAAAATTCGGACAAACTGTCGCCAAATTTTATTAATTTCTTTTTTACAACTTCTTCTATAATGTTATTTATTAGAAATCTTGAGAAGTGTAATTAACAAATTCAAAATAAAGATCGAAGTTTCTGTTTGGAATGTCAACTTTTTATTTAAGGAAATAAGTCTCAAATAAATTCAAAATAGGGTTCTACAGAATTATTTATCACTTGCAACAAAAATGTTTTGATAGAACTTATTATAAAATGACTCTGATTTAGACAGAAAGCATATGCGCAGCAAATGTTTTTAGTAGCATCAAGTACTAGATTTACACTAACTGTAAGAGGTGCTATTGATAGAATGTCGGTTTAACCCGTTTTGTGACGGACAGACCGGCTGAAACGTCTTATTTTATAATAGTATATATATATATATAGATTATCCCTTATAAATATTCTATTAGAGACATTAATTTGATTTACACCAACCTTATGAGGTACTATTGATAGAGTATCTGTTAATCGTACTTTGTTTAGCACCACACAATATTATTTTAAACTGATTATATTTTAGATCCACAGTCCCTCCCTCACCCCCCTTCACTTCACCCACCTACATTTACCCCACCTTCACTTCCTCTATCTACACTTCCCCTGCCTTCACTTCCTGCAACTACACTTCCACCACCATCTACACTTCCACTATCAGCACTTCCACCATCTACACTTGCCACAAATTCACTTTCCAACTTTTACTTCCCCATCTACACTTTCCACACCTACATCTCTCTCACCTATACTACTTCCATCATCACTTCCCCAAATTTACCGTTCCCCACCTTCTCTTCTTCCACCTTCCCTTCTTCCACATACACTTCCCCACCTTCATTTCCTCCACCTTCAATTACCTCACCTTATTCTAAATATAATCAAATTGAAGCACACATCGAAAATAAGATGAACAATTAATTTTTATAATAGGCAATCAGATGTTTAGTTTGTGGTATCATGCATACCGAATTTGCTTATATCTAATTAGTTAAAGCGTAACGGACGGACTCACTGACTCACTCACTCACTCACTCTGATTATAAAGAAACTCTGAACTAATAATAAAAAAACTCTGATTTAGACAGAAAACATATAAAACGCAGCTAATGGGTTTAGTAACATGCTTCAGAAAATACTATCCTCTGTATTAAATTATCAGTTTATCATTTTCTCTATACCAAGTTGTATTTCCACAGTTCCTCCCCCACACCCCGCTTAACTTGCCCAACCTTCACTTCCCTAACCAACATTTCCCCACCTTCACTTCCTCAGCCTACACTTTTCCCACCTTCACTTCCTCCAAGTACACTTTCACCACCTATATTTCCATCACCTACTTTTCCACCATCTACACTTCCCTATCTACACTTCCCCATCTACACTTCACCATTTATACTTCCCCATCTACACTTCACCATCTACACTTCCCCATCTACAGTTCACCATCTACACTTCCCCATCTACACTTCACCATCTTCACTTTACCATCTATACTTCAACATCTACACTTCCCCATCTACACAACACTATCTACACTTCACCATCTACACTTCTTCATCTACACTTCCACAATCTACACTTACCACTAATTCACTTTCCCCACTTTTACTTCCCCCTTCTACACTTGACACAAATTCACTTTCCCCACTTTTACTTCCCCCATCTACACTTTCCCCATCTACACCTCTCCCACCTTCACATTCCCCACCTATACTATTTCCATCTTTACTTCCCCCATCTTCTCTTCCCCCACTTACACTTCCCAACCTACTCTTCCCCAAAATTACCATCCCTCACCTTCCCTTCCCACACATACACTTCACCCATTTCAGTCCCCTGACTTAATTTCCCCCACCTTCAATTACCTCACATTTTACTAAATATAAGCGAATTGAAGCACAGAATAAACATTAGAGGTTCAATATATAAAAGACATTAAAAAGATGTTTAGTTTGTGGTATCATTACCTTTAAAGGATTACCTTTAAATACCGGTAGTTCGCTCACAACAATGAGCGTCCGTTCAGCAGCTGCTGCCATTTCTCTAAAATTTTTAGTTTCTTCTAGTGACTATTTTCTTGATATTTAATTATTAATTGTTGAAACTGTAGGGAAGCATAAGAAGCTACAATGACAAGAAAATAATTAGTTAATGAGGGGAAAGAAAATATAATTGATGGAGAGACGTCCGCAGCAACGAAATATTCAGGAGAAAAAATCAATGAAAAAAAATCAAGAAAAAAAATTTGGAACGAGAAGATTACAGGTGTGCCTCTAATTTACGAAAGGAAGGAAAATTATTTGACTGTTTGGAAAAATATAATTATTTGCGAAAAAAAAATTATTTAATGAAATTAATCGAAAGAAAAGAAAAATATGGTGCTAGGACAATTGCCACCCGCGGACAATATTGCCACCCGCGGATAATTGCCAGCCCCGGACAATTGCCACCCGGACAATTACCACCCGCGGACAATTGCCACCCAAATAATTAAAATCAGGCCTCTTAACTTCAAAAATGGTGATAAAATATGTATATTATTGTTGTATGATTAATGAATAATTATATACATTATAAGATAAAAAAATATTATTATTTGGTTTCTTTATGTGCTTTTCAAATCTTATATATTTTAAGTCTTATGTTATCTAATCTTTATACCACTAGTTTAGAACGATTAAAAATTGTTTAATTCCCTTCGTCTATAACTTTTCCAGGATTTACACTAATCGATTTTCTGAAAGGGATAGTAAAGTAAAAATAAAACAATCCCCAAATTGGTTTTAAATCGATTCAGAATATTTCATTAAGTAATATTTGAATGCTCGTTTATATTTGAAATGTTCATATAGAAAGTATATAATAAAATTAGCGACACCTAGCGGAATCATTTGCACTTATTAGTATGTACGTGAGTATGTTTGTTGTTTTCATATTAATTTATGTATGTATGCAGTAATCAACCTTTGTTGCGTCAAAATGGTGAGAAGATTATGTGAATTCGAAAATAAGAAGGCAGAGTTTTAAAAATAAAGCCATCTCTTCACTTGAGCTACAATCTGGCTAGAAACTTATATCAGTTGTTTGTTTACAAGATGGCGCCACTGATTGTGGCGCCATCTACCGTTAGCATTTGTTAAGAAATTAATTATATATAAAATGAGATATTTCAATTATTATATTTTATTGAACATTGCAATTTTACACGAATACCTTATTTTTTCTGAACAATCACTTGACATTAAAAAATTTTAAACAAAAAATGACTACTGCCCCTTTAAACACCAGGCATCTACAATTTTAAGCCAATTAATTTTTTCACAGATTATTAATTCTATAAAAAATATCAAAGGTGAAATAATAATTAATCGTACAAAAATAATACACATATTTTATGAACATTTTTAAAGTTAAGAGGCCTTATAACAAAATAATTGGGTGACAATTGTCCGGAGGTGGCAATTATCCGCGGGTGGCAATTGTCCGGTCACGAAAAATATTATTATCAATTGGGAAAGAGAATATTTTATGTGGAGAAATAATATTATAAAAAAAAAACACAAAGGAAGATAATTACTGAGTAGTTATAATTAATTAATTGTTGAAAGAAAATATTTAATAGGGAGAAATAATTATTAGAAAAAAGATAAAAAATACACATTAGAATAATTACGGAGAAATTTTAATTAGTTGGGGAAGGAAAATAATTAATTGATGGATAAATTACAGGAAATAATTGGCAATGAAGGGGAGAAGAAAAAAATATATACATAAAAATTAAGGAAATAGGGTAATTAGAAACAAGAAAATGATTAAAATGGATAAAATTTCGTTGAAAATAAGTGGAAAGGGAAAACGACAAAGTATAATAAAAATATATTATTAATAAGGGAATAGAAATAATGAAAAGAGAAAAATAATTACGTTGAAGAAAATTTCAATTGAAAGAAATTATTAGAGATAAAACAAAAAAAATATTAATTAATTTTGAATTAATAGAAAAATAATATTTGTAAATAACCATTAGTGTGTTTTAGCTTCGTTAGAGGCGCTTGTTGCTCTTTCGATACATAGTCATAAAGATTCTATTTTTAGTACTTTGAGGTTTGACGTTTGTCTGTATCCGTGTTCATGGATAATGTTTTAATTAAAACTGAATGTTTTTAACTATGTTGAATGTTAACTCAATGTTATCTAGAATTATATTCATATATAAATGTTATTCAATCGCGATATCAATTGAATTGTATATTAAAACTAGTAAAATTCATAAGTAATTATAATTATTGGTAATTGATTATGATGATTATAATAATTGATACTCGTGATGATTAACAAATATGCTCTCAAAATATGCTTCATAGCCTAAATTCTATGCTAAATATGCCGTTATAAATTGAATAGTTATACCTCAAGTAACGTTTTGTTTATTCAAAAACATTAAAACCATGCCGTATGAGTCAAATGGTAGACCTAATTACGCATACATTTCTTTAATTTTGAGGTTGTATTTATTAGGTTGGATAATGTTCCCCATTTTCAAATGGAAAATTATCGAAGAACATTTTTTGTAATAATTCAAAATGGAATTGGAAATCAAACCATATGTTGTGCATCACACTATTATTAACATATGACAATTAAATAAAATAGCAACAAATAACCATTAACGATAATTTCTCAGATTCTTAGTTCTACTAAGAGATAGCTAAAGTTTCATTAATATCTAACAAAATATCAGATTAAGAAAAATAAGTCTCTATATAACGATATCAGGTAAATAATGATATTTAATTATTTATTCATCTAGCTAGATAAAAATAATAGTAGCTATATTTAGAATATAAATAATTTAACAATTAGGAGAAACATGAACCGATTAATTGTTTTTGACATTTTCTGTTTTTAGAGATATTCGGTGATCGCTCGGTAACATTTTAAGTTTTGAAAAGCTTCTTTCTACTTCAACTGATGTCAACGGAGTGTACTTGAAATACATTGCATTTTGTGTTATATTCCTTTCAATTTTCACCTCTTTCGCTCCAGCGATAATGCTTCGTATTTATTCTATGTGTTGCAATCCAGGATTATTAGCTACAATACTTTTGATTTCATGTTGGCATCAACCTCATTCAAATCTACAAAATTTACACTCTTACGCCTATGTTTAGCTTTTTTTAAAGTGTGATACAACTTTCGATTTCTTGTAGCTACTTGTACTTAACTTCACATTGCATGACTTGCATTTCAAAACACCGTCTTCATTGCATAACACGCAAATTCATCAACTAAATTTCGTATCCTAACGTTACCAGACCGCTTAACTTTAGTCATTATTAAGAGTTGTTAAGACTACGAGGACTTGGAACTAAATGATTTGCTAAAATATTACTAAATAAAACTGTACATAGAAAATGGAGCAACTGTAGCGTAAACTTTAATATATCTTAAATAGAGTTGTACATGTTGTATCAATGACAAAACCTTAAATAGAATTGTATGTATATGCTTCGTATGAAAATAGGTTAATGCCTATAAAGCAGAGATCATCTATGCTTTTATAGCATTCTATGCTGTTATTTTGTTAGAGCATAGATATCTGGGCTCTACTTATCAGGCACAAGCGTTGCTCCTAATTTCAAAAAATTTCACAAGTTTCACAAAATAATCAATGCAAGAATTGGTTTATTTAGTGATCTCTGGTATATAAATGAACGAAGTTTTAAGAATTTTACTAACGAAGTTTGCATTTTGGTGTCTACGTTAAGTAGATTTTATTAACTTATATTTGTATCATATTCACGGTGTTTAATCCAATGAAAATAGAAGTTTGAGCTTTGACAGTATTAGTAAAAAAAATCATATATAACAATTTGTTATTTTATTGCTGTTGTTTTACCAATGTTCTTGCGAAATAAAATCTAAAATTATTGATCTCAATAATCATGAAAGAAGTAATGAGTTTCTATTTTACTGTAATAGTCAAATTATCAATTTGAATCCCCCAGATTTTACATTTACATTATGCTACATGAAAAAAGTAATTTAAATATTATTAGCAATTACTGTAGACATCTAAACAGTTTTATATTTCTCATTAATATAATTATCAAATCATTTCAATTAATATATTATTCAATCAAAGGAAGATGAAAAATTCATTTGAATCTGGCAAATGGATTTCAATTATAAAATACAATTAAAATAATAGTATTTCTTTTAATTTCACACCAAACCTTTCCACATTATTTCTCAAAGAACAAACTAATTATTCAACCATGTACGTAATTACACGTGAAGTGAAGGCTAATGAAGATATAATTTATATTAATGGAAATGAATTGAATAATTAATAAGTCATTAGCAGTGTGAACCATTCGGTTGAAAGGATCCCAACACGAATAAATAGGAACAGCAATCATCTGCTATTTCATTAAACAATTGTGACTAATTAAACAATCTAGCGAATCTTCGTTGTGCAGTGACAACGAACTAGCTTGGTGAAAATGTAATAGTATTACAAAGTTTATTTAAAATTAGGAGATAAACTGTATTGATATATTATTAGTTCATCATCAATTAATTTTTTTCATGGCATTTTGAAATAAGAAGGTATAAAAAATTGTCAAAGGTGCATTTTGAAAGATATTTCCTAATTGATTTTTTTTTATAGAAGATGCCTTCTTTCTGTTTTATTCCTGAAAATTACATTTTCGTTTCTTACTAACTATTACAGTTCTTATAATTCAATCGGAAGGTAAATATACAGGGTGCCCTAACCCACAAAATATTGAATATTCAAGCTTTTATAGGCAGAGTGAGATAATTGACAGCACATTGCATAGGGGAGGATGGTCATCAATGGGACAAAAAACACAGAAAGATTGATATTTCATTTACTATGGGCTAAGTATGAAAAATAAAAAAATCCATGTGTAACAAAGATATTCCTTTATAAAATGAAACTAACTCGAATGCTATCATATATTCTGTTGACTAGAAAAAAATTAAATAAAAAACAAAAAAATTGTCCCATTGCATAACAGCACTGGTGAACAATGGGTCAAACCCTGGTAAACGAATTGACAGTTTATCAAACTTGTATATTGTTGCAGTTATGGTCAAATTTCAAGTTCGAATTATTGTGTTGTTCCACACTCAGTTGGTTCATATGATATCAGTTTATTGTCCTCTAGCCTCACAGGAACATCTGTAAAATTAAGCTCATTGCACTCGAATCTTCGCCTAACATCAATATTTCGTATTTATCTTTTTCATGCTTTTGGCCAACAGAATACGTTTTAGAAATCGAATCAAATTCTACAATTTATTAAACCTTTATTTCCAACGTTTTCGGTTGAGATTTAAGTTCTTCAGATGAATGGATCAGTTAAATTAAGAGTTCTATACCATACCAAGAACAATAATTCACAGGCTATCTACGGAGGATACTTTATGAAGTGATTTCGAAGGCCTTATCCTTAGTGTCACCAGCAAAAAGCTTTTCTTTTTCTGGTATATCCGTTGCACGTTATTGTATCAAAAATAAATATTTTTTGATTCATATGAAGTAACTAGACAGTTTGGTTGACAATAGGGCACTGTCCCATTGTTAACCAAATTTTCTGTCCCAATGATCACCATGATGACATTCTGAAAACATATGGGTATAGCAGCTCAACTACAAAAGTATAAAGGCAATCCTTCCATATGATCATAGTTTACATATTACTTACTATTATGAAAAATCACCGTAAGTTTTATATGTTAAATTACCAGATTTAGAACAATCGAAAAAAAGTACGAAAAATTAAGTTTTCCCACCTCTAAAACATGTTTTCGCTTTTACACTGGGCTAACTGCACCCCAACCGCTGAATGCAATGCGAGTGAATGCACTGAAGTATGCCTAATTTACCACTAAGATTTTGTTGCGAATTACCCTCAAATAAAGAAGTTAATCAGCATGTCCCATTGTTCCCAGTGTCCCATTGGTGACCATCATCCCCTATATACTGAAAAAGGAACAGCTCATTAAGTTAGGCCACTTTGCCGTTATGAAAATTGGGGCTGCTAATTGAATATAGCTATGGCATAACCACTGAAATAAGTGCATGTAACCATGACAACGATATGCTATTGCACTTCACTAGTATACTTATACATAGATATCATATACAATTTCATTTGATAAATTTAAAGGTACACATGGAAGAATAATATATGAAATAGGTAAGAAGGTCTATTTTTTTCTGATAGAAGATCATCACAGTGACTCTTTTCTCTGATAGTACATCATTGCAGTGACTCTTATCTCTGAGAGTACATCATAACAGTGACATTTTTCTATGATAGTAAGTACATCATCACTGTGCCTCTTTCCTCTGATAGTATATTATCACAGTGACTATTTTGTTTGATAGTACAAAATCACAGTGATTCTTTTCTCTGATAGTACATCATCTCTGTGACTCTTTTCTATGAAAGTACATCATCATTGGGACTCATTTCTCTGATAGTATATCATCACCACGACTCTTTTTACTTATAGTACATTATCACAGTGACTCTTTTTTTCTGATAGAACATAATCAAAGTGACTCTCTACTCTGATAGTACATCATCACAGTGACTTTTTACCTGATAGTATGTCATCACAGTGACTTTTTACCTGATAGTATGTCATCACAGTGACTCTTAACTCTAATCAAGTTATTTACTACAATGTACAGTATTGGGCAGGTTCATATAAAGATGGATAAAGTTTTGTTGTGTATGACGCTTCGATTACCCGGGATTATTATTTTCACATAGAAACAAGGTACGTTATTCATTCTTTTTAGAATCGAATCTTTTAACTTCGATTTATTTAACTAAACTGGCTGAATTCAGCATTACCTTGATTATCCTCAATTTAAATTAACTTAGAAGGTATACTAAATGCTTTGATGCGAGTTTTAGACACTTCTGCACATTAACAAATACGAGCATACGAGCACTCAGATGTGCCTTGCAATATTACATTACATACTCTTTATACTATACAGCTGAATAAATAATATTTAAGAATTTGCTGGGTAAATAGTATAAAAGGATTTGTCCATGGTTGTTTGTAATGCCATGAAAAAAGTGTTAAACCTGTTTTTATAGTACATAAAGTATGTAATATAATATTAGAGGGTCACATATGTTTATTCGTATGTGCGTATTTGCGGCCGGTATATTCCACCCTGGTATATTCCACCCCGGTAAATTCCACCCAGGTATATTTCACCCTATATTTTCCACCCTAGATATATTCCGTCCCGGTAAGTTTCTCCCCACTTTGAGGGTTAGGTTAGGTAAATTTAAAGATATTAATCATTTATTATTATTTTATGTGATAGTAGGTTATTTGATTTTTCAGTGTACAAATTAAACCTATGGTTTGTCAATCACAAGCTGTTTATTTTTCACTACGCAAGGGGCAGAAAGAAACGTTGTGTGAACGCTCTTTATCAGTCGAGATATCTGTATTTTCAATCACAAGCTGATAAAGAGACCCTTTTCATCTTTCCATTCAACTAAAATTACAACTTAAAAAAGTCAGAGATTAGTTTACCACTTACATTAACTAGATATATGTATATATATGAATAACTTATATATACACATATCATCCTATATATCAAAATTTTCCCAAACAGAACAGCTAGGTAATATAATATGCACTGACATTTCGTCCACGAAATACTTTATTTTGAATTACAATTATATTGGGCATATATTTCATATTATAAATTATTTTAATGTATTATTAACTATAAAAGTAGAAAACATCCTTCGTTGGTGGGAATCAGATTCTTATTTACAAGTAAAATAATGACACTAAATCCATTTCTTGAATGATATGCATGGAGGCCTTGATTTTATTGCACCCGGTCTTATAAATATTTAGTGATAGCGAGACATTTCTTTAAGTTTTTACAATACATAAATATAGAAATTGTTTTTTTTTTTCTTGAAGAGTATGTTCACAATAACTACTATATTTGTTGTGTTTATTCACAATAACTAGAATTAACATCACTATTATTAGTCAGCATAGACTATATTAGTTATTTATAAAATATTTTTTTTAACAGTGAATAAATAAAATACAAAAATGCATATAATATTCTACTAAGCCAGTGATTGGTAATATGATGTTATATAAAAACATAGCTTAGTATTGATTTCTTCTAGTGCTACGTTCAATTATTCAAACGTAAAACGTCAATGTTATCTTACTGTTTTCAGACTCGTAATGAACCCATACAATAATTAGTTTGTTCTTCTATTGTATTCATTTTATTCTCTATCTTACGTATCCACAAAATTACGCCCTCTTCACACATGCGTTTTTCAACATTGCAGAAAATACGCTCTTCTTAAAGTGTTTTCACACTTGAGTTTTTCATCGCTGAAGGAAAAATGTAATGTAATTTATCCGTCCACCCAAAAAAAAAGCAAGTGTGAACACATTTTAAAAAGAGCTTTTTTCTGCGATGTTAATAAACGGAAGTGTAAAGAAAGCGCAATTACTCTTGTTAGAATCCTGTTATTTCAGTTTCATCTTTTGGACACTTGAAACTTATTACTTAATTTAAAATATTTAAAGGAGGTAAATGAATCAAAGATACAGTCAATCACTTCAGCATATTTAATTTAATAATTGACATCGATTGATATAAATATTTTTTGTGTTCATATGAAATGGCTTATCTTAATTTTAAAATACAAAATAAATCAATTAGTCAACGAAATGTCAGTGAATTATAATGTTACTATTTTTATGAATATTAGAAACTTATTATAACTTATCATCATAATGTATAAATTATTGGATACTACACTAATTGAATAAAAATCCTGATATATGTGTATAACTACACTTGAATCAAATATGGAAACTTGTTTATGAATACACTGACTGACTTTTTATTAATTCATAAATTCCAATATCCCCAATATTAATTTATAACTTTCAATTGAGTGTAACTTTCTAGTGACTGATTGCTTCATTGCTTCAAATTAAAATCCAATATCTAGTTTGTATCCAATTAAAAGTTATGCAGCAAAATGTAAATACATCCTTTCAATGTGTGAATTGATTTGAAAATATATAGGATGCGACTCAGGCAAAATAATTGTTCAATCTTAACACCTTGAATGAAGTTATTAGTGAGAAAAAACATCAATGGAGGGAATATGGAGAATAAATTATTAGCAAATTAATGTGTAATTACTTTCATCAGAAATACTGCCCAGCTAACCATATCCTCTCTGTCTCGCGTGGGACAGAGGGGGACATCCCTCGCTAGCGAGGGACAGAGCTAGAGGGACGGGGGATTTCAAACGTCTCCAGACGTCTGAAATCCCACGTCTTTCCAACGTCTGAAATCCCACTCACGTCCCACGTCTTGCACAAGCGGGATGTCCCACGGCGGGTATCCCACGTCTGTCCCACGCGGGATGTCCCTCGTCTGTCCAACGTCTTAAATCCCACTCACATCCCACGTCTTTCCCACGCGGGATGTCCCTCTCTACCCACGCGTGATGTCCCTCTCTGCCCCACGTCTGTCCCACGTGGAATATCAGACGTCTGTCCCACGTGGGATGTCCCTCTCTGTCCCTCGCGTGTTATACGCGGTAAAAAGTACGCGGGATATCCCTCTCTGTCACACGTCTGTCCCACGCGGGATGTCCCTCTCTGTCCCACGCGGGAAGTCCCTCTCTGTCCCACGTGGGATGTCCCTCTCTGACCCACGCGGGATGTCCCTCTCTGCCCCACGTCTGTCCCACACGGGATGTCCCTCGTCTGTTTTACACGGGAAAAAGTAGGCGGAATGTCCCTCTCTGTCCCACGTCTGTCCCACGCGGGATGTCCCTCTCTGTCCCTCGTCTGATTTACGCGGGAAAAAGTTATATATTGAGTCGTGGTGCAAATCTTAATAACTAGATAGGTATTCATAAACACTAGTAGATATAACTAGGTAGCTGTTGATAAACAGATGTAAGTATATAGGTAGGCATTGGTAAACACTGGTAGGTATCTAGGTAGGTATTCACAAACAGTTATAGGTAACTAGGTAAGCATTGATAAACTATAGTAGATAACTAGGTAGGTATTGACAAACAGTTTTAGGTAAGTAGGTAGGTATTGATGAACACTAATAGGTAACTACGTTGGTATTGATGAACACTAGTAGGTAACTAGGTAGGTATTGATCAACACTTAGTAGGTAACTGGGTAGGTATTGATAAACACTGGTATATTTGTCTCTATAGGAGTATAGATTTCAAATAGAAATATATCTATTCATCATCAGGATCTAGTGGTGAAAACCTTGACCATACAAGAATGTTTATTTCATCAACGTAATGTGACAAAAAGTCATATTATAATATATTCATTTTCTATCCAACCGATCGAAAAAATAATCAAGATACTGCAATATATTTATATATTCATAATTTTCTTCTTTACGACAATTGAACTGGAAAATTATATTAATTGGAAACTACTTATCTAGATTATATATGAGATTATCAGCAATATAAATGTGAAAATAGAAAAGGAAAAATCGTATATATATAAATAAATAGTATGTGTAAGGATATTATTCTACTGTAACTATAACTATAATATAAT
Organism: Caprella mutica; assembly: GCA_947561585.1. Classification (NCBI taxonomy): domain Eukaryota; kingdom Metazoa; phylum Arthropoda; class Malacostraca; order Amphipoda; family Caprellidae; genus Caprella; species Caprella mutica. Next base: position 16,522 of record CANNZV010002570.1, on the reverse strand, counting down.
ATAAAACGCTAACAGGTATTTATTTTTGTAACAAAAGTGCATCGCGCTGCCACCTGTGGTTCAAAGTGGGTTCAACCAATTGCTCTGGTTAATAGCAGTTAATTTTAAAATTGAATTTAAAGGACAAAGACATAAACACTAATCGTCTCGATGGTGTCCGGTCAATTTGGTCGCGTTCATTTGGCTCGCAGTCAATTGGGTCGTGGTCATTTGGGTTCGTGTTTAAAAAACGTATAATAAACATGCATAGTTAATATAGCTTATGTATATTTGAATGCTTTCTCAGTTTTAAGGGTTATTGATGAAATATTTTTAAATTTAAGAAATTTTCTAATATAAAAAAAACACTTAATGCGCTTCAACAACGTGTTGAACAATGAAAATTTAACATACTCTAATAAATAAGATTTTTCACAACAAAGGTTTGCTTACGTCTAACATGGTAAAATAAGCTTTAAACACGAAGGTTTGAATTAGTTCATGGTATAGAAAAAATTATTACCGAATATTGTGGGCAATGTTTTTTTAAAAACAATAATTTATTGTCTGAGTTGTATCGTTTAACAATATTTTGAAACTTTACCGTAGCGTCTCTGTACTTCTTTTTCAAATGATGTGGCTCACCGCATTCGATGTGCATTTTCTTTGTTGCACCTAGTCTTTCTTCCTTTTTTCAATGTATCTATGAATTTCCATATGTTTGGATTCAAGCAAGATGCGTTATGATAAGCTTCGATGTTATTGTTGGTTCTAGGTAAATTATTCAACAATAATCCATGGACATTCCAAATTTGATCAGGAAACAATGGCATAATGTATTTTTTTTTATATATTAAAATTTCATTATATATTAAAATATTTTATTAATTAACCTCAAAACTGAGAAAGCATTCATTTATACAAAAGCTAAATTAACTATGCATGTTTATTATACTTTTTAGAAACACGGACCCAAATTATCGCGACCCAAATGGTCTGCGACCAAAATGACATAGACCCCTATTAGGTTAGTATGGCGGACACACGATACAATTATGATAATATCAATTGATTTATAGATGGTATTAAAGATCGATATGTCATCATTCAGTTTCATATTATGACAACTCTTGGAATGAAAAAAACGTATATAAAGATATTTTAATATTACAGTATTACAATAATTGATTCAACTTATCCTTTCTCTGTGTGTACAATATAGCAATATATGCTAGTTTATAGTTGGTTTTTCTATACTGTCTACAAGAGCATTTGAGATATTAAGCATATAAAAAAATGGGAATATTTTGTAAATTTCTCTGAAGAAAATGTTTCTTTGATAGTTGCATAGGTTGAACAAGGTCTGAACTGACTTCTCCAGTTAACATTCCTATATGTCTCGTCCTCTGATTTCCCTTCATATAATTTTATATTTGTTGTGCCATCTCATCTGTGCACGCTAGGATGATATGAGTACAAATTTCCCAGCACACATTTTTTATCAAAACCTTGTGTATCCTATAGCAATCTATTGGTTTGTAACCTCGTGTATCATTAAGCAATTTATAGGTGTGTTATTTCATGTAACACACCAACAGCAGCATTATATTGACGTGTAACCTGATGTATCTTATTGCACTCTTTTGGTGTGTTACATCATGTATCCTATTGCTTTCTATTGATGTGTTACCTCGTGCATTCTACAGCAATCTATTGATGTGTTAACTTGTGTATCCTATAGCACAGTATTGATATGTTATTTCGTGTATCTTGTAGTACTGTATTGATGCGGTACATCGTGTATCGTTTAACATGCTCTATGTGTGTTACATCGTGTACCCACTACCCTATTTATAGCACTGTGTTGATGTGTTACCTCGTGTAACCAATTCACTCTATTGGTGGTGTGTTACCTCGATCGTATATAATATAGCACTCTATAATATACAGTCAGGGTAGAAATGTGATGTGAGTCTTTGCTTGGCATGTGATGTTTCATTCATACTAAATGAGGTTGTTTTATAAGTCTCCACATTCTAATATTATTTTTTTCTTGCATTCTAAATATTAGTCAAACTTGAGGTAAGATGTGTTAGAATTTAATGAGATTTTAATTGAAAAGTTGGTTGCTCATGCTATATCTTGAATCTTTGTTTTGGTTGTGTCATTTCACAGTTTTAGTATATATTTTCTTTCGAATATCAAGAATAATATGTATTTGTGTTAATTTTCGATTCACTTTAACCTATAAGTGAGACGGAACTTGTGTAATTTGTATTCATAATTAGATATATGTACTTCATTGGCAGTCATTATTGTTTTTACATAGAAATTTTGTTCTCGGATCTGCCTAATGGTATATAGATTGCACATTGTGATCTAGCAATACTATTGCAGGGATATGTAAACTGGTGCATTTTTCTAAGCTATTATGTAGAACAAACATCGGAAATATTGAAAAATCCAAATAATTATACAAAAATTAATTCGGGCAGAAATGGGTTTAATTGTTATTAAAAATTTAATATATTGATTTCTCATTAGTTTGCTATAAAAAAATATCCCATACTGTGTACAGTATAGTAAAAATCAAACGAATCATACGAATAACGTTTTCAATCAATTTATAGAAGCTCAAAGTGCAATGAATCTATCTATCTATATATGTACTTGTAAAGTTATGTTTATTTTATCTTGTACAATGTACACATGTTTGAACACTTAAGAAATTAATAAAATTGGATCGTAGGATACAACTGGTTACATGTGTCGTTAATACTACCAGACTGCTAAACAATATAAAACACCTCTATAATGGAATCATCTATTGTCACTGAAATTTCCGGAGTAAGTAAGATGCCGGTTTAATAATAGATTGATTGAATTTTCATTAGCCAGCTATAAAACGACCATCAGGTTTCTTACACTGTTGGCCTTTCATTTTAGACTGAAGATAATAGGTTCACTATAAGGGCAATTCCCTTACCCAAGACACTACATTCACTATACGTGACTTCATTATAGAAGAGTTCTATTGTAGTATCCTAGCCTAGATAAGACAAGACTATAAGTAACTTTAAATCATTTTTTTTTGGTCCCGGGAATTTTTTCATTTATTTAATTGAACAAAATATTCCCTTACAAAATTAAATTTAATTGAAATGAAAGGAAACGTTCCAATTGTAGACATTGTTAATTTCAAAATAAAAGAACAAAAGAATTTATCGAGAATATAAGGGTCCGTTAAGCTACAAGGCCTATGGCCACATCCTATATATGTAAATTGAAAAGTTTCTGAATTTATACAAACTATCTATGAGAACATAATAGATTTAACAAAATGGATACAAAAAATATCTATTCTAGTTAGGGTTTGTCTGCCTTTGAACCGAAGGCCACAATTCTGAAGTCAAAAGGAAATTAAATACAAGGAACGTAAAGTAACAGTCAGAAAGGAAAGTGGTTTCATTAACAGATCACCGCAATTCCTTTAACAATAGGATATGATATCATGATATTTATCGTTTATACAATAGTTCACACTCTAATTAATCAAAAGCATAACGGGTTATTAAGAGTGTATTCATATAATTAGGTTTGTATTTAATTCATTGAAGAATTATATATATTGTACAGTCTGATCAAACAGATCACAATCAGTCTAGTTTTACTTTATTATTCGATAACAACTGACATCACTTTCATAATTATATTGACATTTTAACCGTTGTAAACTAATCTAGACTTGTATTGGTTCCTTTTTAAAGAGTGATGTTATACACTAGTTCTTATTATGATATGTGATGAAATAATACAGTGTTACACCAATGCCATTGAAAAAAAATAGTGTAAGTGAATAGAAATATTTTAGATTTCTGCAAGTGTTGAATTACATTTAGAATGATACGTGATAGAAATAATTATTCATTTTGATAGCAAAATAACTATTCATTTTGCTAGAACTCTGTAATGTATGCAAATTGTATTTTTTTTTAAATAATATAAATATTTATACATTTTGCTAGAACTCTGTAATGTATGCGAATGGTTTTTTTCCAAAGAATTTCGTTCTCATATTGTATTCTATATTTTAATTTTAATATAGCGTGTATTGGAGGTTGCGCTTTGAGTATTCATTAATGAATGCTCATTATTTCATTTGAAATATAAAAAAGAAAACCCGAATTCAACTGGGTTTAATTTTGGAATGAATCAAAAGACAATAATTCATTTTGTTGCATTCTGTTCAGAGAAGTTTTTCTTAGCATTCTAGCAAATGACGCTAAATATTAATAGATTTACTGACATCACAGCGTTTACCATTTGAAACTTTTTCATAAGCTTAAAAGAACTGTTTTATTCAGAAATAACTAAAGTATCATATAGGATTTATATATGTTTAAAAAACAATCTCCATTATAATGAAAGTTAACAAAAATAGTAGGATCTACTCATTATGGTGGCCTTTATTTGTGACACATTTTTGGCATCTTCATTTCAGCGATGCCAGGCCTCTCTTGATTAACTCAGAATAGGATTATACTTCTAGAATTCAATCTCACATATGATTCTAATCCTCACGTTATCTAAATTATTAGGTTGAGATAAAAAGAGTTTATTCTTGAAATTGATCAAGCGGGCTGCAACCGGATCCCAAAAAAGCTAGAGCTAAAAATTTACAATATAAGTTTTCATTTAGAAAGTTGCAAATAATGCTCCATCATAAAATGAATGCAACGAAAAACAACAACACATATGTTTGGTTCTTGTAAAATTTGTAACTGGAAAACTGTTTGTTCCCCGGTTTATCAGAACAACACTAAGAGAATAAAAACATTACCAATTTTAACGTCATTTGCCGGAGTGATGAAAACCCTTTTCTCAATGTAATCACACTCAATCAATGTTAGTGGACTATTCATTCTATTATTCGAAAAGCTATTCATACTCGCCTGAAATTTGATGTCCTAATGTTTATTCATTTTAATTAACGCGTTTAATCTAAGGGTTGGGGATGAAGGTAAAAGCGTGGGTAAATATGTATTCTTGATTATTTTTGAAGGGATATTTGACAGGTGACCGGACGTTTCGTTACTAGACGTTTCGTACTCGGACGTTTCGTACCCGGACGTTTCGTTAACGGACGTTTCGTTACCAGGACGATTCGATATCAGTACGATTCGTTACCAGCTTTTTCATTATGTTTTAAGAAATGGAAATTATTTTTTTATTTGAAATGGGTTGCCGACTACATTTTATACCAATCCCATAATTTATTTATTTATACTACTTTAAAAATAATGTCTACTTTTTAAACATATTTTTTATTCGTTTGGTTATATATTGATTAAAATCCAATCGATATAGAAGTTACATAACAATATTTCTATTTTATTTTTCCTCACACGATCGAAAATGTGGTTCAATCTGAGAACTCGGAGCTTACTCAACTGCTTACATTAAGAAAATCTTTTGTTTTTTCATATTTCGGAAAATGTTTTAACGTTAGGGTAAAATTCAAATTAATAGATTAGATTATATAATTTAACATTTCAACTCTTTATCTTATTCTTATATACTATTTTCTAATATTTTTGAATATATCCGGTAATTGGTTCAGCATAGGGAAAAAAATTCAGTACATATTTATGATGTATGATATAGGTATATTTTTTAGTCTATAACTCATTTCAAATTTAAAAAATCTTTCGTAACGAATCGTCCTAGTAACGAAACGTCGTAGTAACGAAACGCCTTAGTAACGAAACGTCCGGTAACGAAACGTCCGGTAACGAAACGTCCAGTAACGAAACGTCCTAGCACCATTTGACAACAGGGAAAAACTAGCAAAAACCTATAAAAGCGTTCTAAACATAGAGATATGGTATCTGCAGGCAAGTACAAAAAACTAACTCTAATATCACAATAAACAGCATGTGTATGACAAAATAAATATAATATAAAAAAAAATTGAATTTGAATTAAAAAATTAGTTAAATTTCAAAAAAGTTTTGAAGGTTGTGCGTCAGGTCAGTGAATTTTGAGTTAGCACGATAAAGTGAACTGAACATCATTAAAACACCAATTTTGAATAACACGAAGAATATAGCGCTTACACTATCCTTAACGAATTATTAATAAATAAGTATAAAAAAAATTATTCTAACCGGATTTTGGGGACCACAGCAACTATAGGCACACATTTCAATAGTTGACTTTATGATGTCAAAAACTATATTGAAAACCTTGCACTGGATTTTTAGATATGCTTCTAATTAACTCGACATGTGACGTTGTCACCTCTGATATATATATGAGAAATAATATGATTGAATTGATATTTGTTTACACTCAATAAAATACAACAACAAAAAAAATCTTAATTGTTTCAAAATTATAAGCAGTTGAATTCGGGTATTCTCATTTGTGATGCATACTATTTATTATGAGTATAGGTTATTTATCATACTAGCTTTTTTTCATAGTAAAATTCACGTCAGGCATTCACTCTCTAGCATATTATTCCTCAGGTTCTCACACACCGTCTATATTTGATATACAGAAAGATAGAGATTCTCTTCATTCTCCTCAATTGGTTTCCATTGGCTGCAGATAAGACCTTTAGGAAAACTGAGGGTATGTAGTTAGGAAAGGATATCAATGAAACATTAGAGAAAACAGACTGGTGTTCAGGAATAGTATGAGTGAAATACTGACAATTTTTATGATGAATAATTTATATTATGCAATCTGAGACATATTTTAGATTGAAGCCTTGGTCCATTAATGTGTGATCAAATAGTGATTGAAGTGTGCCATCTGATATGAACTGATAAAGAATTTAACTTTTAATATCTCTCATTTCTATTCATCTTTTCGTATTCATCGTTGTAATTAGGATATTTACTTACAATCTTCAAATAAATGTTTGAAAAAAATAAAAATTGATGTTTTTCTATGAACTTATATCATCATTTAGGAGTAGCTGATAGATATAAACTACGATCACGTCATTGTAGATATTGAATTGAATTCGTTTGCGGCAAACAATCGCATTCTTCACTCAATTTGGGGTGATTTTCTGGAGTAGTGTGCAAATTTTAGGGTGGATGTAGATTGAAGGGAATGAAAGGTTTCTCAGGAGAATATGATTTGAGGGAAATAAACGTTTTATTCGAGAAAAATATATTTCTGGCGTTACCCAAGCAACCATGACACATTGTGCCAACATTGGCACTACATAGTTAGATGGGCAAGAGATGGCAAACTGAAAAGTAGCCTAGAAATTACATGGGGATAATGTGGTTATCCATTCTCATGGAATGTTACCTTGGGAGAAGGTTGGCTCAATATGGCGAGTCCATCCCATTGAATTGTCATATTGGCTCAACCTGATTACTATATAGCGACCGGCTGAAACTTGATTAACATATTGGGAACATCTTGGCCCAAGATGGTTTCAATATAACCGTCCATGCTGTCACCATGTTGGCCCATTTTGCAAATAACCACAAAGTACCAATACGATTTGTCATCCTAGTGCCCACATGGGCCCCATTAACTTGTGTTGCTTGGGTAGTATCTTTCCAAGGGTAAATGTATTTTATGCAAAATGATCATTCCGAGAGATTGAAGTATTTAGGGGAGAAAGTCAGTTTTATTTGAGAATAATGATTTCATGATGGAAATTAAAAAGAATTGATTGAAAAGATTCATACACAATGGGAAATCCATATTATAAGAGATTATTTAAACTCAGCGTTGCAAGTACCTTCAACTTTGAGTTTTAATAACTTTTGATGAAATGATGATTTAATTGGAAAATGAATATTACATGGTTCATTGAAGTTTTCATTGTTGAAAGAAGATTTAATGGAAAGATCCAGATTTACAGGAGTGTAGAATTCAATAGGAAATATAAAGTATATATTTCATGTTAAAAATATGTCTATTCCAAATTTATTGTTAATATTACAAATTGACACAGCTATATTGTAAGGATTCAGATAATCAAAACAGCAATATGATGTTGAAAGTAGTAGTCATATGAAAATCTTAACAGTCTTTTAATACCACTTACAAGTTACTCCTGGTTCTATCTTATCCACTGGGCACATTGTTTTTCAGACATACTGTTTTTCAGATATTGTTCTTGAGTGTATTTTATGAATATCGCACAGGAAACTGAGATGAACAGAAAAACTATTGGCGTATTTTCAAGCTGAACCTTGTGAAACATTATTTAAATTATAGTTTAAAAATAATGTTTTCTTCTGAATTTCACTTCGGTTCACTCACTTCACTGGATAATGATTTCATAATTTTAGTTGTCAAATATTGGAAAGTTTAATGCAGTTCATTCGTATTTGTTTATTTAGAATATGGACATTTGATAAAAAACACTATTCCTATTTTTTTAAAGTACATTCACAAACAAAATTTGTATTTTTCCAGCCATCTGGATAATATATTTAATCCTATTTAAAAAATAATAGTAAAGAAGGATGGATAAATTTATGTTAACAATACACAATATCCCGAATATTTTAGGTTAAATTAACAAATAATAGAATAACATTATTTGCATGAAACAAATTAATATTCTTAAATTTTATGTTAAGCTTTTAAATAACGCATGGCTTACTTAATTATGTGATTGGGTAAGCCATGAATATCGGCAATGATTGTTCAATGAAGATATATCTGGATTTGTTATAAGTATATTGAAATATTCATACGAGTAGAATGTCCTAAATATAAAATCGATGTGCGTTTATATCAATTTTCATGAGGCAGAGCATGTTTGTTTTTCCCTGTATAAGATGAAACGCATAAAGCAGCAATGACTTATTTACAGCATGGCTAGCAGTATTTTTTTTTTTTGGCCCGAATTTAATTTAGAAGTTTCTTCTATGAAAAATATTTTTCAAAGTTGTTATATTAAATTTTAACATTTCAAAATAAAAGCATGGAAACAAAGTAATGATTACTTTCAAAAAATATATCTTTTAACCATTGATAGGGAATCAATGACTAAATGTATAACTGAACTTATCGAAGTTTCAATGATGAGTAAAAGTAACAACATAGCACTTTTACGAGAACTTCACTGATATAATTTAACAAGAAATATTTCCTCTCATTATTTGCCATATTTGTTTGAAGAGAGAGACATAAATAGCCCATTAAATTCTTCAATTTCAGTTTAATTACACGAATTATATCCAATGGTGAGTGGTGAGAGCAACTGTTGTGATCCATAAGTTGTTCCTCGAATCGCATTTGTCAACTCATCAGAGCTTATGAAATTTTCTTCCTTCTTTTCAAATGTTGATGGAAGAGACCAAGTTAGGGGAAGAGGAGTTCCGGGGACAAACAAAGAGGATCTTTTTGCGTTAGTTTATATCCTTTGGACATAAGCGGGGAACACATTATAGTTAGATAGATGATTCGATTTTAGGAACCTCGAAGAATTAAGTAACTCATAGTGTTCATTTTAAATATACATTTTTCTTTCTTGAATATATTATTCAATATTATATTATTACCAATTTCTTGATAATTTTGTAGTTAAATTATTACATTTTCTCCAGAAATGAAACTAAAATTAATTAAGCAAGAAATCAAATTTTTGTATAGGAAATATATCATAATAATAATTGTATATGTCTATATTTATTATATGATCCATCAAATATATTAAATTTTTATACCAATATATTATGTTGCTGTTGTTCGTATAAGAATTTTAAATTAATTCACCTAGAAGACGTGGAACTCTTCCGTCGACTAAAATGAGTTCATGGCAATAGTCGTTCACTCAGGAGACAATTTTTGGAATTTCCACGTTAATGAAGTCCATTCTTTGACCATTTGCTGCTGGTCAGAGTTTGCCGTTTGAGATCTGAATTGATGCAATTACTATATCTCAAATTGATGCAATTATATGTCCCAGCTTTATTTTCGATTGTCAAATTCAATAAAAAAGAAGGCATTTAATCGACAAAATAATTAAATTTAATATTATAATTGGTAAGAAAAACTGAGATATTCATTTCATTATAATGATATTATAATTTATTAATACTAAAGTTCCAATATATTCAGTGAAAATCATGAAACAGGGATATCCGTATTATAAAGCGAGAGATAAATATTCACCCAACACCAATTTTACATACATGAACATGTAAAGCATGTTATTTGTAGAAAAAATAAAACTCTCTGAAAGGATGGATTGCTTTTCAGTGATATCAACTATTTTAATATATATTTAGTATATGTATCCTATCATGATCCTTTGGTAAAACAAATAGAATTATTTGCAGTTTTGAATAGATAAAGTACGTACATATTTTTTTTGTACGATTGCATGAACTACAGCTAGATATTTCTCATAGAAATATGATATACAGGGTGGGGCGTAAGTTTGGAAGCAAATAAAAGTGCATATTATAATCCAACGAAAAATATATTTAATAATTTACAGTTATGTATTATTACATAAGGGTTTTAAGAATTCAAAAATCATAAATTTATTCAAAATGTCCCCCCTTGTTTTTAATAACAGCCTCAAATCTCCTCCGAACTCCTCCTACTGCGGCACGCAACTGTTCTTGTGAAATTTCCTTCCAAGATCTCTGGAGCGAACGCTTTAAATCATCCACACTGCGATGGAATTTACCACAGGCCTTTGATGCAAGAATGGACCATACCGAAAAGTCCATAGGAATAACATCTGGGGAACAGGGAGGCCACATTTCTTTGGACCAAAACCGTGGAAGATGGTCCTGGCACCAGTTTTGAGTGACATTTGCAGAATGTGAAGTCACGCCGTCTTGCTGAAATGTCCATAGAGTGTCATTACCGAAGTGATCCTTAGCTGACTCCAACATTGGCGTCAAAATATTCTCAATATAACATTTAGCATTGATTTTGGCGCCTTGTTCCACAAAAATTAAAGGAGATCTCCAAGTTTCTGAAACGGTGGCCCAGACCATTACTGAAGCAGGTTTCATGGTTCTGTGGACAGTTTTTTGGTTGTATGGGATGTCTTTTGCACTTTTACCAATTATTCTGTCATTCCTCCGGTTGTGAGCCATTTCCACTGTGAAATTTTTTTCGTCAGACCAAACAATTTCACCAGCCGTGCCAGATTCAATTCTCTCAGAAGTGCTTTGCTTCTCTCCAATCTCTTTTTCTTTACAGCTTCTGACAGAGTCTGTCTCTTTTGGAGGGTGAAAGAGGACATCTTTAGGTCTTCTTTGACAACTCTTCTCATTGTTCTGGGACTCACATTAGCTGTTTTGGCTAACAATCGTATTGACCTTTTCGGGTTCCTCCTGATCTTCTCTCGGGCACATTTTATCAGTTGTTTGGTGCGTTGTGAGCGTGGTCTACCACTTCTTGGATGATCAGTCAAGTCTCCTCTCTCATTAAAACGCTTCACTCATTTCCAAACATTCGATCTCGCTATTGAGAGAGTCTTTGAAATGATAGAATCTGACTTCCCGGTACGGTGTTGAGCAATAATAGCTTCTCTTTTGTCTGACATTTTTGAATTGACTAAATTTTTGTAAAAAAATAACACTGCCACGTCATAATGTAGTGTCTATACTATAGTTCAAACCCTATCACCTACTTAGGAACTTATTTTTAAGAATTATATTAATGTTTGAAAAATTGCTTCCAAACTTACGCCCCACCCTGTACATGTATATTTTATATGTAATACGTAATGAAATAATACGTATTCATGTATTATGTAATTACGTTGCTAATACATTATTAAGATGAAAAATACATGAATTATCATGAGTTATATATAAATATGTTTATTTAGGAAGAAATATAAGTAAATGGTGGAAAACTTAATCATTTTGAAATTAAAATAATTAATGGAACTTACAAACAACTAGATTTATATATTCTTATATTGGTTAACATGAATGAGGATAAAATATCCATATTTAGGCAAGAATATGAATAATTGAAAAAAAAATCAATCTGAAGATATGTAATTACACTAACAAACAAGGAGATTTAGATATTAGTATATATACTGCTTGAAGTGAAATAAAGATGTAATTAGAATGTATCATTTTTATCATTCTCCAGTCATGAGTCCGTAGTGGAGACAATTATAATATTCCAAATGCTTGAAAAGTAATTTGCAGCTGTATTCACCTCGGAAAACAAGTGTAAACACAATGGTTTGCTTCAGTAAACCTTTGAATTATAAAAGTGTATTCAGGAGAATCCACCCGACTGTTTCAGTCGTGAAGTGACATGCAGATTTTCTTCTTTCAGAAAAATATCAAGGGGAAAATTAAGAGGAAACTCAAGTGAAAAAATTTCTTGCATTTTACCAAAAACAACCAAAGCTTCAAGAATCAGAAGTGTGACGAATTGTTAGATAACGAAAACTTTATTCAATACAAACAGCCATCTTACATAAAAAATTTTAAACAATTAGAATGAATATCTAAGAATTATAGTTTTCAAGTTGAATTTAAATATAAATCGATCATTGACACAACAAATTTACAGTTTTTGAACAATATTCTGTTTTTTCTCTTGTTTTTCTCGTTTGACGAAATTATTAATTTGTATTATAAATTTTAGTAGGAGATTAACGTCTGCTTCGGAAACAAAGGCCCTAACACTGACATCAGAATAGATAATAAATATAGGAGACGGGTTGAAAATTTCAGAAAGGAAAGTGGCTCAATCAATAAGTTTACCAACCATTACTCTATGGAATATATTGTAAATATAAGTCCCAGTAGAAAAGTACTAATAATGAAACGTTCGCTAACGAAACATCCGCGATAAAGAAACGTCCAGTAATGAAACTTACGTCACCATTTCTATTTCTATCAGATTTTAATATTATGACATTGTCTTTTTTAAAATATTATATATTTCATGAAGCATATTGGAACTATGTATATTAATACTACATAGTGATATTCTTTCATTTATAGATCTGTTCCAAATGTTAACAAATATCAAAGCCTCTGAAGGTAGCGATAATTTTCCAAGCTGCTATATGTAGAATAATAACTTCACGAAACAACTGCTGTAACTAACACAAAGAAGGAATTCCCATATCTGAGTTAACAGTATGTGGAGAGTTTTAATAAACTTATCTTAGAATTAGAAAAGTTCTTAGATACGCCTAAAGATTAATTTTAAAGATTTAAGCTACCTCTCTGAAACTGTTATACAATCTCAACAAATTGACTTTTTGATATTTTTTTTTTCAAAAATCTTTAAAAGGGTTAAACAGATTATTTTTCAGAAACAATAATTCTTGATAATCAAAACTTCCGTTCTTACTTTGCAGTAACCATTAAATATTCTTAGATCAATTTCAGTCTACATTTTATATAATAAAGCTATTCATTATTGTACGAACTTTACAAAAATTTAATTACTTTGTGAATTATTTCAAAGATAAAAAGATATTTTTTTAATTTCTTCTTGTTTATTTGGAATATGTTTTATAAAATGTGAACGAACATTATTTGTTTCAATTAACAATATCTATTTTTATTCTATACTCAGAATAATAAACTTTCAGTAACTATTTAATTTATTATTGAAACTCCCTATCATTCGATATCTTTTTCTCCTTTTTTTCAAATTGAGGCACAATACCGAAGACCCAAAAATCATTATATTCATCCCACTAGATATTTTTATACACATAAAATATTTTTTGCTGCGAAATTCTTTTACATAAAATCTTTGTCTTAACTGCGAAGGAAAAAATGAGAGCCTGGGAATAATTATTCTAAGAAATATTCACAAAAATTATACATGAACACAATTTCAAGTCAAGATTTCATGTTAGTTGATGATCATCTTGGTATCATTTTTTTGTATTTATTAATCAAAAAAACCTATAATATTCTGAATATATTAAAAGAAAGAAGGAAATGTTTAGGCTAAGTTCAGAGTTATTGGACTATATAAGAGAAAATAGAAGATGCAGTATGAGAGCATAGATTCATTATGAATCAAGAGAACATAAAGAGAGTATCATGAAAACATAGAGGGAGCATCATGACAGCACATTGGGAGAATCATGGGAATATAGATGGAGTATAATGAATGCATATAGAAGTACTTTGTAAAGGTAATGTAGTAGTTTCGATACAATAACAAGCTCTCATTTTCGAATACTATTCATCGCACTCTATTTTGTTATCTTTGCTTTAAAGGAAATTCAAACTCTGTTGCCCATTCCATTACATTTCAAATCATATTTTTTTTAATTTCACAACTAGTGTAGCTGATACAATTCTCTTTATAACACTAACAAACATAGAATATGATCCTTTTTCATGACAAAGTAACACTAAACAGCTTATCTAATGAGAAGAGTAGGGCAACTGTAGCTACATTTACAGAACTTTACTCTCATAATCAGTAATGAATTGCCAGTCACAAATTGTTAGTGTCCTAAACTTTTGAAACGAAGTACAGTAGGAACATATGCAATGTTATCTCAGTAATAAAATTTATGTCATTTGCAAGTAAATGTGTTTTTATTCATTGTAGAATGTCAACCATCAATATTAACTATTTCAGCAAATAATTTAATTCGTAATTTCCAAATATATATAAAATATGTATGATTGCAAAAGATATAATTATATATTTCTTTTGGAATATTTTTTTGTCGGAACAAAAAAATGGAAATTATATGTGTAGCTTTTCTGCCTACCCTATTTTTTTATTCTTTTGATTATACAGATGTGGTCTAAAGTATATAGCGTAAGTTATGAGATATCGTGTGACTTCACATTTTCGATTATTTAAAACCAATAAAAAAGTATGTATCTGTTAATCAACTCAATGCAACTATCATTAACACCAAAATTGAAGTAAAATTAAACTGTATTATTGTATTATTTTTTATCATCAAAATATAGAGCCGTACGATAACTCGGATATATTACCATATAGCCTAGGGGAGAACCGGGTGAGTTCATACATTTTTCCTTTTATGGCTTATAGAATCTTAACTATTCGGGATACAAGTTTTTTTCTAACTCACAATCGAATCTTTAGGTATTCTACTGCTTATAACTACAAACTAAACTGCTGTAGGAACGCCAAACTGCCGACAAATAATATCCATCTGACGACCGCATGTTGTGTAGCCGACGTTGTGCCGATGTCAAAATGAATTAATTTGCCGATGCACGACGTTGCCATAAGGTTACCGAAGCACGTCATAATACGGCCCACGTTGCAATATTTACTGGGATTAGAGGGGGAAAAGAAGATTCAGTCACTTGATGAACCACTCACTCATGTATAAATAAATAGCATAAAAGTGTTATTTAGTTAATCACTAATAATATAAGATAGTTTCACAACTCAACTTGCACAGAGAAATTAATAATAAATAAAAAACCAATGAGATAAATAGTTTGAGCTCTTTCTCCATGAAACATGTTTCTCCTTAAAAATTCATGTTAGTAGGTTTCGGTTTCGAAATATCAAACCAGAACGGATAATATTTTATAATTTCATCGGTAGAAATTAATGAACTTCAATCTTTGGCTTCTATTCCAATTATGTGCAAAATAGAGAAGACATAGTAACATCTCAGACATTTAAAAAAAAACATTGCCCTCTGTTGGAATATATCTTACAACAGGAATGATATTCATATTGAATAATTATTGTTAATAGATTCATTGAATATTAGAATATTTAGATAAGAATTATTAATCATCTAACAATCAATTTGAAACTAAATATGTTGAAAAATCTGGTGATATCTGGATAACAATAAAATAAAAATGATTCAGCTTATATAAATGAATAAAAAAATATAGGGGAAAATCTGGTGAGTTCGTTCATTTTTCCTGTAGATTTTAATGAGATACATTCGTGTGTAAGAACTCACCCGGAATCGTACTAGCAGAGTATCACTCCGTACAGTACTAAAAAAGGGGGGGAAAGGAAAATTTAGTAAGAATTTCATTTATTTTAAGGATATAAAATATGATCAGTTGCTCATAGAAAATTGATTCCCTATAATAAAATAATAATAGAAATATAGTTTTATTCGAAAAAATTCTTTTAATTTTCCCAATTTTAATGCAAATTATTATAGGTAGTGCCATATTTACTGAGTGATCAAATTTTTTGATTAATGATCATGATAACTTTCATTCACTTGTAAACTCAATACATATTAAAAAATAAAAATCATAAATATAAAAATTTCCCGTTTATTATACAATGTTTTTTGAAGATGATCAAGTTTTTTGAGGTGATCCACAGGTGGGTCATCTGCACTGAACTTTCGTTTTTTTTTTACTCATGATTTTTTATTTGTCCAAAACATTCCCTCGGCTATTGTAATGTGATCTGTTATTATCATTGAGGATAATTGATTACAATTAAATTATCTAAATAAAAGTAAAAAAATGTATTTATAATTGTATTTAAAATATATTCAAAGATAATATGTTCTCTACATACTTCCTGATATTTTTATTTTATTAAAAAGTTTTGA
>CANNZV010002569.1:0-92701 GCA_947561585.1 Caprella mutica | reverse complement strand
GTACTATCAGAGAAAAGAGTCACTGTGATGATGTACTATCAGAGAAAAGAGTCACTGTGATGATGTACTATCAGAGAAAAGAGTCACTGTGATGATGTACTATCAGAGAAAAGAGTCACTGTGATGATGTACTATCAGAGAAAAAGTCACTGTGATGATGTACTATCAGAGAAAAGAGTCACTGTGATGATGTACTATCAGAGAAAAGAGTCACTGTGATGATGTACTATCAGAGAAAAGAGTCACTGTGATGATGTACTATCAGAGAAAAGAGTCACTGTGATGATGTACTGTCAGAGAAAAGAGTCACTGTGATGATGTACTATCAGAGAAAAGAGTCACTGTGATGATGTACTATCAGAGAAAAGAGTCACTGTGATGATGTACTATCAGAGAAAAGAGTCACTGTGATGATGTACTATCAGAGAAAAGAGTCACTGTGATGATGTACTATCAGAGAAAAGAGTCACTGTGATGATGTACTATCAGAGAAAAAAGTCACTGTGATGATGTACTATCAGAGAAAAGAGTCACTGTGATGATGTACTATCAGAGAAAAGAGTCACTGTGATGATGTACTATCAGAGAAAAGTCACTGTGATGATGTACTATCAGAGAAAAGAGTCATTGTGATGATGTACTATCAGAGAAAAGAGTCACTGTGATGATGTACTATCAGAGAAAAGAGTCTCTGCTAATTTCATTCAAACATCTACTTAGCATTACAACAACTAGAAGTTTCTTTTTGGAAATGTAAATTAGTAAACTGAAGAAATCACGAGAGTTACACTCTTCTTTGACTGCAGCTGAGAATTGTTAAATGCTATTTTCCGTATTTCACCTCATTAAACAGATCGAGTGTTAATTTGCCAGAGCAACTCTTTCTCTTGCAGCAATTAACAGTGAGGGTTAAACACAGTGAGCAGCTCACAGAAAACACGCTCATCGATTTGTGTCTTTTGATGCTCATGCTGCAAAGTTACGAACCAAATATTGCATTCCTAGGCATCAAATTAGAAACTTCAACAATTAATTAAGTTACAATTAGAGAGGGTAAAACGCTGGCGAAGTTTTAATAGTTCGTATAGTTTGCATAAAGTATCAGTTCTTTGACAGAGGCATATCATTAGGAAGTTACAGGCCTGCTCAACTAACTTACGATTTACATGCAGTTAAAGAGTTACAATTTACTGCATGAAAACAAGATAAAACTATGTGTATATTTTAGAAAAGAGGGACAACTTACGAATTATCGGTCGGTTTCACATCTTCAGTCATATAAGAAACAACTGTAAAATCGTGATATTCAAGTTTTATTGGTAACCATGATACATGCAGATATCATTAATTGGTATCCATGATACCTGCAGGTATCGTTAATTGCTATCCATGTTAAAATGAAAATTATATCGCTTTTCTTATATGATCGAAGATGTGAAACCGACCGATAATTCGCAATTTACCCCAAACTTCCATCATTTCTGACAAGTAAAGCGAGAGTATTATGGCATCTAGTAAGAGGAAGTTTCGGGAGAGTCCGAGTGTCGTGTAATCCCCCTGGAAACTGTCAATTTTGAGGTTGATATAATTGAAATGGTGAGGGCTTAGCAACGCCACTTACTTCGTAAGATCCATGACCTGCACCACCTTGCCGAAAGTGCCCTCGCCCAGAGTGCTGATGATTTTGTCTGTAATTCAGAGAATGGGGAGAAAGTGTCCGGTTAGTTAGGTGCTGGGGAGGCATACATTGGATATCAGAGTAATGACATATAGGCAGATAAAACAACTAAAGGTATGAGTGTGATGATGAGAAGTGGTGTTACTGTTAGCAAAGTTCATGTTACTGTGTATTAAATGGCCTCAACTAACTGAACATGAGTTAGAAAATAAGAAATGATTATTATCGGTAATCAACACACATCGGTCTTGAAGCACGTCTCCATTTTTGTAGATTAGGTGTCCCTCCTCGTCATCTTCTATTGACGGCGCTCTTGAACTCTGCGTATTGCATCGTCGGACATCATCAGGAGGTATCCAGGGGATTCACGGGGTAACGGGAGGAGCGAATTCAGAGGTGAGGAGCAAGAGGAGGAGGCGGCAGCATCACGTTCAGAAGGAACAATAACAAAAGAACAAGATGTGATGTGGTGTCTTGACAGACCCACCACCAAAGGGGCTACTAGTGTACCCGCCCACTTTATACAGCTCATATTTATACCAAGAAAGACACAAACTCAATGAATTGCACAAATAGGAGCTGTATAAGTCTATTTCAGATATTTCAGTCTATTTCACAGTCTTAACATAAGTCTACATGTAGTGATGAGATTAACGAATAGTGGACCGTGGAAGTACTTCGAGCAGTCAGCTTTATTAAAAATTCACCCAAGTCGGGAGAAATAAATTGAATTATGCATAAGGTTAAGCCCTGCATTTCATGCTTAATTTTTAATCATAATATTCGCGTTGAATAATGAGAAGTTAAAGTTGATAATCTATTATTCGTAAGACATAACATATCCTATTCATAGTAATATTGATGAGAGCAAGAACGGTATTACGGACACTAAAAACCGATTGAATATACCACAGAAATTACTCGGAAATGTGCAATGAAATTTAAGAAATACTCAATAATCCAAAATCAAATGTAAATAAGGGAAATTAATACATATACCGATCATATTAATTGACTACATATTAATTTATATCGTTAATTGAACAAATGCAGATCATTTGACTACATATGCAGGTCATTTGACTACATATGCCGATCATTTGACTAAATAAGCGGATCATTTGACTACATAAGCGGATCATTCGACTACATAAGCGGATCATTTGACTACAAAAGCGGATCATTTGACTACAAAAGCGGATCATTTGACTACATAAGCAGATCATTTGACTACATAAGCAGATCATTTGACTACATAAGCGATCATTTGACTACATAAGCGGATCATTTGACTACATAAGCGATCATTTGACTACATAAGCGATCATTTGACTACATAAGCGGATCATTTGACTACATAAGCAGATCATTTGACTACATAAGCAGATCATTTGACTACATAAGCGGATCATTCGACTACATAAGCGGATCATTCGACTACATAAGCGGATCATTTGACTACATAAGCGGATCATTTGACTACATAAGCAGATCATTTGACTACATAAGCAGATCATTTGACTACATAAGCAGATCATTTGACTACATAAGCAGATCATTTGACTACATAAGCAGATCAATTGACTACATAAGCGGATCATTCGACTACATAAGCGGATCATTTGACTACATAAGCGGATTATTTGACTACATAAGCAGATCATTTGACTACATAAGCAGATCATTTGACTACATAAGCGGATCATTTGACTACATAAGCGGATCATTTTGACTACATAAGAGGATCGTTCCGACTAAAAAAGGGGTAATTTTGACTACATAACCGTTCTTTGGGACTACATAAGCGGCTCTATTGGTAGCGAATGAGATGCGTTGCACTAGTGAGATGAATCCTCTCCAACCCGCCCTGACACTCACACCATCGTAACTGCTCAGACTATTAGAGAAAGGAGGCGCTTTGTTAGCCTTTGATGTGCCACTCACTACAGGAATATGCTGCAGATCTGTCATTGCTCCGCTTACGCACAGCTGATTGGATGTGGCGGTTCGGTAGGCACCGCTACCCTTGAAAGGAGGAATTTCCGGTATGACCATCTTGATGCGCGTGGCTTTGGACTGCATTTCAGAGCTGTGGTCAGTTTTCTGTCCATTACTTTTACTAGGAAGACACTTGTAGGAGTAGGAGTTATCTTTGGGTGGTACCTCTGCTATGGGTGACATGTCAGTGAGTGTGGTGGTTGTTCCGGTTGACGGATGGTTGTCAATACTCCTGACCGGTTCGTCGACATAGGAGACTCCGGCAACCGACGGTTTGGGTTGAGCAGCGGAGACGTATGTCACAGGTTTAGGGTTGAGAGCTTCAACGTAAGCAACCCCACCAATGTAAGTAGCAGGTGTTGTCGTGTACTGCTTGTAGCTTCCGAATGAAGTAGGAGTGAGGAGATTATCATGTAGTTCATCAGAGTGACTGTTGAGTGAAGAGGGTTTGCTAGAATAAGCAGAATCGTGGTACTTTGATCTCACACTGGTGGTGTAAGTTGGAGCAGTAGAAGCGGACACAGTCACAGGAGAGCAGTGAACGTCTTTCACTTCTTCAGGAGACTGGTCAACTTTCATGGCGAATGGTGACTGTACCCTTGGCTTGGAGTTATTGTTAGCTAGATACAAATCATCGGTAATATTGGCGTAACTGTCAAGAGTGCCATAGGAAGTAGGAGGTCTTCCAGAAAGGGAAGGATAGTTTCGATCATAGTAATCTGGCATATAGAGGTAATTAGGGCGGGAAGGAGGTTTCTCTTTCATAGCAGCTTTTTCAAACACAACAGGCGGTTCGTGCAGCACGAAGCTATCCGAGTCCGGGGTGCTTGTACTGTTAAGAGAGGGCGTGGTAGTTCCTCCTGACGAAGTTTGCAAGCTTCTACCTTTACTGAGGGACGAAACTACTTCCCCGGTAGACGCACTACCGTACACTTTACGAGGAGGACCGATGTCATCATCAGCTCTGAGACAACTCACCTGTGCAGCCATTTGCTTTACTTGATCGAAACGACTGAGGGAATCAACTTCCCCTCCTTCCTGACCCCTCTTCCGGAACTTCCTCGATCTGTCCATATTCTGGAGCGTATCCAGAGGCAGAGAATACATATTAATAAGTTGAGCACATTCTCTTCGCCTCAAAATAGCAGCAGTGTTATCTGGAGAGGATTCCAGGATTCTAGAACGCGGGCTTTTACGATCAGGATGAATAGTAGGTTTAATCTTTTCAGCCTGTGGTTCTGTGACGCCATAGCCATACTTGTTATTGCGGAGCAGAGCACTCGTCTTGTTCTTATCTGGAGTGGCATACTTGTTCATTAAATAAGTTGGCGACATGAATGAATATTGTGACCAGTAATCAGGTGGTTTTGAACTGGTTGACCCAACAGTTGTTTTGGGCAAGAGATAAGAGTCCTCTTCAAGTTCATCACACCTACCTCTTAGTATATTACTCTTCAAAAACCTGCTAGGTCTGTACCTGGATGCTATCTTACTATCGTAAGAAGAAGGTACGTGACAGCTGCTGGAACTGCCATAGACTCCTTTGAGTCCATAGCCTTCTTCATTCGGAGGATCCTCTCTTCTACTTAGTTCTCCACCAGTACGAACACTCAAATCTTTAGGGTAGTCAGTAGAATCTAAGTTTCTGCGGCCTAAGTTACTATAATCTCCATAATCCGATTTGAGCGCAGAAAAAGAGGAAAAGGAAGCGGAAGGAGTCAAGCCAGTTCCTTTGGATCTGTATCGAGGAGATGATGTGATGGAATCGTCATAGCGTGAGGACGGTTTGATGTCGCTGGATGTGTATTTATCGTAACGTGAAGGGGGTTCATCATGCCTGTGGTATTTCAAGAGCAAGGGATGCTGTGAGTACGAAGAGGTGGAGGGTACCCGTGAACTGCTGGTTGGTGTGTTCATTGTAGAGGAGTGAGTGGGGAAGATATCCCCAGCAGACTGAGGAATAGTTCGCACTTTACAAGCTAGTCTCGAGAAGAGGTTAGTGCAACGATTAACAATGTCACTGTTAGACGAGTCAGGAAGATAATTTGAATAATTGGTAGTGGCACTACGGCCATACTGACGCCGAGTACGTCCACCACTCATTGCCACCAACCATTATTGTATTGGTGGCAAAATCAGTTCTACTAAATGCATACAGGGATAGACTAACTACAAAATGAGGAGAGTGGGGAAAGCACAAGGGAGGTATTTCTTGGGTAGCAAACACGAGACTAGTATCATCACCACACACTGCATCGAGACTGCTGGGAGAGAGTAAAAATATCCTGAGTGAACACAGTGCGCCAACACTTTTAAGATTGTGTGCCAACAAATGAGACTGACATACGCTTTAATACCGCACTCACTTAATTAACCAAAGCATTCGTCAAAACAATTATAACAGTAAAGATAACAACAACAATAAAAAAGTAAGAAAGATCGATTGGAGAAATTAAATCTTCAGACATTCGTTGACATCAAACTGTTGTTTTTTTTAAAAAGAGAGACTACATTTGAATAAGTAGATCAAGGTGCCATTTAAAGTGGGTTGCAATAGCATGATTGAGACTACGACCTTATCATCACGGAAAAGAGATGGGCAAGAGAATTGCGCGTCACAGTCCACTTAACTGCCCTAAATTAACAAAAGAAAATCTACAATGTTTTACGTTAAGTGGAACGCAACGGTTATTTTGAAGCACCAAAATAGGTAAGATATCTCCAGTAGCATCAGATCGTTACCTGGACCCACTCATTGTAGACGATCGGTACAGGTCTCCTACGTCTGAATGGATAGTCTTCCGAGGGAAGGAAAACAGGCGGGGGAATCATTGGTGGTACACATTGCCCTGCATTCACTAGGGGCAGCAAGAACCTAGATGAGGCCGGTTGAAAATGGTGTCTACGTCTGTAGCGAGACATGACGATACAGACAGGTGGGGGTTGGATACTCCGCACGCAGCCGCTTCGACACGCAACACACACCAAACCATCACTGGCGAATAACAACCATTACAACGGCGCCACCACCTACCGCTTAAAGTCTGCAAGGTCACCCACCGATAGCCACCTGGTCTCAACTACGACAGAAATGTGAATGTTGTGACCGAGTGGTGGTACAAGACTATCTCTTACTTATTTACCATGTTGAGGATGGGTTTTCGTGCTTCCACCTTAGTCTTCATTCTCTCATCAGTTGAAACGAAATTAGCATTGACTTCTCGTTGAGGAACATTGCTGTCCCTCAGTCTCCTCTTCTTGCGTCTATTACCAGTAACCCCCTTGACCAGGTAACCCCTCTGGGGGCGTAACCATCTCTCGCAACTTTCTACTGAAGATCTGTCGGACGAACTGCTGTGATAATAGCTGCAGGGCTTCATATCTAACCTCCTGCTATACACTGTGGGGCGATCTAATGTGATAGTTTTCTTTTCATCTGACACTAGTGTTTTGTGTCCAGGAGAAGGTGGAGTGACCTTTACCCCATTGAACCACCAGTTCGTGAGGTAAAGAGCCAGCAGCACCAGCATGTCTGATAGATCTCTCAGCCATGATAGCAAGAGTGTTTTGGAGATAGCCACGACTGTGTTTTATATGCTTGAAATATTAATGAAGACAGGTGCTCTAAATAGCAATGGCTGTTATTACTCTTATAGAAGAGCCTATAGGAGCGATAACCGCTTGACACACGGCCAAAAGCTACACTACCTGCTCACCAAGAGAAGATCTTACCTACCATACACACTGGCAGGAACTCACTTATGTCACTGCAACATTTAATTCATTAGGGATCTAACGTCTGCTTCGACCATATCGTTGATCTTATCACTGACGTCAAAAGGAAATTAAATAAAAGGGACTGGAAGAAGCAGTCAGAAAAGAAAGTGGTTCCATGAACACAGTCGCTTACCACAGTCGGTGACGATGCTCATGAATGCAGAAAAGCTAATCCTTAACTAATGTAACGGAAAAGGACATAAGCACCGGTTGATGCCCTCACGGATTGAATAAGAAAATGAAGAAGTGATTAAGCCTACGAGCCTACCTAACACAAAATCTGAGACTTCGTAATTGAAGAGCATAACTCTATCGCTATCCTCTAAAATTGCAAGTAGCGTTATTCACTGCATGGACATCTGGGGAAGCGAGATAAAACCAAAAAGAAAAAACTAAAATAATATATTGCTAACATCTGCTAGCAACTAATATTCGGTACATAAGTCATTCGATAGCTGCTAGAAGTGAGGAACACGTGGATAAAAATACCTACACGTGTTCTATTTTTAGTCTGAGAGAGAAGTGAGAAGATGTAGTGATAGGATAGAAGGAACACAATAAGACTAATGCAACTATTCCCTACCTGAGATAAAACAGAAGCGATGAAGCAATAGGAAAAGCTAGTTAGTTTCCTATAGATTTGTGGATGTATTCGCAATGATCCGATATCGCTTGAGCTTCAATTTGCATAGTATTTCGATGTTATAGACTGTCAATGTTTGGTAACTGCTCATTTGGCTTTTCTCACAGGGCTGAGATATTGTTATCGCAAGCCACTGCATCACACACAAACAATGCAATCTCGCCTAGAAATACCTTGGGCGTAATTGATGAGAAAGTATTCGGTGGGGCGTTTTTCCAATGGCAAATGGTATCGAATTTGAGGGCATCAGCCAATAATTGAGGTGGCGCTACTGCATTCGTGCAGGCATTTCGCAAATGAGAATGTTTGCAGCTTAATAGTTATACATAGATTTCAGATATTTGTTCATTAAATCTTAGCTAATAACTAAGGGAAACACTTGAGTCTGTAATTTTATTATTCATATAACCTAGTTAATTTATCCACATTGTGTTTGATACTATTCATTTTTTACTCTTCAATTGAATTAATATTGATTGATATTTTGTACGCACTTCTCCTTATTTAAATTTCTTTATTTCTATTTTGCATGTAAGTAATATTAGTAAGAAATAGATTTGTGTTTTCATTTAATTCTTTATATTTTTACCAATAGATATTTATCTTTATCGTAGAAAGCAGACGGTCCACTATTCTTCTTATCATATAAATAAATGAATAACAATACTGACTGATGTAGAAATATGTTAGCTTATGAAATAGACTTCAATATCAATAGACTTTAATTAAAATGTCTTAATAATAGTCACCCAAATGAAAAAAAATGATTACTATCGATTTGAAATCAGGCTAATCTTTGGCTCTCATGAGAAATATTTTGAATGGGAGATCATTTAAAGGAGGGTTCCAAAGATTATTCACTAGAGTGATCCAGTGTCAGTGTCGGCTATACTCACTGCCACCGCACTTGACACTAGGATAAGGGAGAGGCGGGGGGAGCGAGTCTCTTGCAGCTCCTCCACTCACTCCCCCCATCCCCCTGAGTCTGCCTCACACTGTACTCACATGGCTCTTGTTGTAGGAGTCATGGTGATACCGGTGGCGACCACTCTTCCTGTGATCCCTCGTCGAGTGGTGGTTACGACGGCGTGACGAGCCTGACGACTGGGACCTGGATGAGTGACGACGTCTGCCATGACGACTGCTACCTACCACACGTCTTTCCGAGTCGTCTCTATCGTGACGACGGCGATGTTCACGTTCACTACTGTTAAGAAAAGGAAGACATGACATTAGTTGAGTTACGAGAGAAAATGAGTAGATGAGGATCGTTAAACTGTTTCAGTCCAGTCGAAAATATCGAGTCGAAAGTAGTCAGTCGAAAATATTGAGTCAGGACTCACCAGGTGAGAGCAATGACTCAAGAGAAGAGACTTGCCTTAGCAGAGAGTCAGGACTCACTGGGTGGTGTGAGCAATGACTCAGACTCGAAAGAGAGCTGCTGTTAACACTCAGTGACTCGTTGTTTCTTTCACATCGCCACACCAAACATTCGACAGAGAAACCCACACCCATTGCTACACAGCTGCTCCTACAACACACGTAGATGGACATTAGCCAACACACCGATAGCATACTTTATTAACATCGCGAGAGATACTGTGGAGACGCAGCAAACCGGCGCAGGATATCCGAGGGAATACTCTGTTATCTACAACCATAATGTCAGAGATAACCCGTGTATTAGGAGATAGAAGTTATTAACCCTAGAATTAGATCATCATGGTATGCAGGCAAAAAATAGTCAATATATTTTATGAATGGGATTAAAACATAGGGTAAGATACGAATTATTGGTCAGTTCCAAATATTAGGTCATATAAGAAAAACTACATAATAATTCAATTTTTATTTTTCTTATATGACCGAAGATGTGGAACTGACCTATGATTCGTAACTTACCCTTCTGTTCAAATATACAGACTAATATATTGAAGCCACACACAGATAATCTTAGCGTTAATTTAAGAAAGAGAAAGATTTTACCCTGTGTGTTTGAGACGAGACAATATTTTGAGCAGAGACTGTAGACAGGGACAACAAGAGGCGCTATCCTCTTTGACGGAGGAGCCTTGCACCGAGAGTCTCTTGGTGTAGTACTGACACACGCATCTGGAAACTTCAGGAGGATAAATGCTGCCACACGAATCTACGTAAGTATTGTCCCGAGACTTGCTTAGAAAAGAGTCCTCGGTAACACTCTGAGTGATGTGGAAGATGTCATTGTGAGACCTCCCTCTGAACTTACTGAAGTTAGCTTTCTTCTTACTCTTGAGAATCCTGAGGAGTCTTAGGTGTACCTTATTCTTCACCGCCTGGAACTCTTTACCGTAGAGAACACCAAGAGAATCATAGTCTCGCGATACAGTGAGGTGGCGTAGTCTGCTGGGAGTACCGAGAGATCTGAGTGAACACTTCACATTGCAGTTCATCCAATCGTCCGGATCAGATCTGAATCCCTTACCGGCAGAGCACTCTTTGCTTTGCTCTTGGAAGAGTTCTTCACAGGAACTGAAATGCACCGCCCCTCTCTGTGAGAAGTAATCTCGGTGTGACGATCGCCAGTTACGATGCTCCGAAAAGCTAGGGGGAAGCGAGGACGATTTAGGCAGGTAATTGAGAGAAACATTGCTCCAATCAATCTCTCGTCTACACAAGTGTGGACATGAGATGAAAATATGTTGGTAGTTTCCTGATACCTGGGATGACTGCCTTTGGGTGGAACTACCAGCAAACCCAAGCGACCTACTCTTGGCTCTGGAGCGCCTCTGTAGCAATCTCCTTTGGTCTAAACCCAGAGACTGGAGACGCGACACACTGAGCACAGCCTCGCGAGACAATACACCCGACTGGCGCACTTGCTTGATGTCGGCAGTGCAGTTGCACTGACAGTGACAACTCAGGGGAGACTGGAGAGATGTACTCTGGTACTTGTAAGAGGAAAGGGAGTACCTCGTGAAGAATTTTGCAGGGGATGGACTGCTAGTATCGCTATAGCACAGGTACGGTTCGTCCACACTGTGCAATTTGTTGTGAAAACAAGCATAAGATGAGGTGGAGCAGCATTGTTCTTCAGAATGAGCTGAACAGTGGCCAATTGAGACACTAGTTTTCTTTTTCTTCCCTCTCAGCTTGTGCACCAGCCATCGGTACACCCTCTTAGGGGCTCTTACAGTAGGTCTTACTTCATTTTCAGACGGGCCTGCTTCTTGCGGGGAGATGAAAATGACAGAAGGTTCATTAGATGCTGTGAATACGGAGGCCATGGAGGATCTTTCAGGTTGTAGATGGTAAATTCCATTGTTCACGATGTACTATTATTCTCTTCATTCAAAACAGAAGGTATGATTCATAATAACTATTTGACTGAAATCAAAGCAAGCATTATATAATTAGGTCATCCAAATTATAAGTTTTATACAAAAAGAACAACCCCAAACGAACACACTGAATAATGACGATAAGATCACATTGCACACAATTATCTACGTTTATCTATTAAAGCCTCAATCCAGAGTAAGAAAAATGGTGCAAGCAATCTGCTGATTTGCCTCTGATTAAGTCACTAAAAGGTCACAACAAAGATAAATAAGCACTTTTAAGGTGTGTCAGCAACACATCCCCAACACTTTACAGAATGAGAGCGGCGTGTGAAGCACACCAGTCCATCACACCGAGGTATAGGCACCACAGGGGTAATGGTATGGGATGGGGGAAGGGGAGCAACTTTTGGAGAGAACAAAAGAGTGCGACCGTTCGGGGCAAAGGACAGAGCCAGACTGAAATTCTGAATCCCAGGGAGATGCGAGAGAACATTAAATGGTGATGGTGCCATAGCCTCCTTAGCTACCACTGGGCACTGCCTCGTGCGATAGAGGGCAGCACTGCTGACGCAGCAGACAGAGAGCAGCACTGCTGACGCAGCAGACAGAAGGCAGCACTGCTGACGCAGCAGACAGAGAGCAGCACTGCTGACGCAGCAGACAGAAGGCAGCACTGCTGACGCAGCAGACAGAGGGCAGCACTGCTGACGCAGCAGACAGAGGGCAGCACTGCTGACGCAGCAGACAGAGGGCAGCACTGCTGATGCAGCAGACAGAGGGCAGCACTGCTGACGCAGCAGACAGAGGGCAGCACTGCTGACGCAGCAGACAGAGGGCAGCACTGCTGACGCAGCAGACAGAGGGCAGCACTGCTGACGCAGCAGACAGAGGGCAGCACTGCTGACGCAGCAGACAGAGGGCAGCACTGCTGACGCAGCAGACAGAGGGCAGCACTGCTGACGCAGCAGACAGAGGGCAGCACTATTGACACAGCAGACAGAGGGCAGCACTGCTGACACATCTCAGCAGAGAGATAAACTTTGTATAGTTCGGTATAAAAAACTTTTGATGTAGCGTCCAGCCCCAAGAAGTGTGGAAAATAGCAATGGTGAGGTGGAAAACTAAACACAAGAACATTCGTTGTGAATAAAAACTGAGGTCGATTAAAAGTGATAGACAATCTAGCAAGAAGTTATGGAGAAATAATCAATAGAGGTACACAAAAGAAAATATTGCCAGGCATTTGCATTGAAAAAGCGTTCTTTTTTTGCCGAGTCTTCCGATAGAGAAGTAGGTACATTTCTTTTTTTCAAAGGGAGCACTTCAATCAGATGGAATTCTTTGCCTTCATAACATATCGCACCATCTCAACTGAAAAGCTGATAAAATGAACACTTGCAGATTGAAATGGTAACAGCTAAAAAGGGAGCACATGAAAGAGTTACCAAAATATGAGAATATGCAAATAGTAGAGAAAAGAGTGCCGGTAAAAAGTACACTGACAAACAAAGTACACTGGGAGAGTGTACCGGCAAACAAAGTACACTGAAAGAGTGTACCGGCAAACAAAGTACAGTGTATCTCTCAACAAAAAAGAATAGACAGCACCGTTAATCAGCAGCTAAACTTCGATCATTAGAAGATTTGCCGCAAATAGAATGGGAAAAAACAAACCCAAGTTACAGTAAGAGTTTGTAGCGAGAAATAAAAGAAAGGGTAGTTTGTGCTTCAATTTCGAGTGATATAAATATTTAGATGAAGCAATTTAAATAATCAATTGGTAGGAGTTTGATGTCTGTTTCAGAACCAAAGGCCATATCGTTGACGTCAAAAGGAAATTAAATAAAAAGGATTGGGAGAAGCAGTCGGAGAGTGTTTCCATGCATTTTGAAATGAATGAATAAAGCAGTAGCTTAGAAAGACACTATCATGTACAGATAAGAAAATAACACCTCAAAACATACTTTCAAATGAAAACAACATTTTTCACCAAGTTGCACAAACACCTCGAAAACAAAGTAATTGCTCAAAGCTTCTGTTCTTAGCGGTCCTTATTTTTACATATAAACAACAGATGTGATTCAGAATATTATGTGACATTAGAGAACGTCAATGAAGTAGATAACGGTGTAGGAGAGATGAATTTAACTGTCTATCAGAAAACTGGAAAAATAAAGTCTAGAACATTTTTTATCAGAATATCAGAAAATTATCAGAGATAAACAGTCAGGAATTAAACGGTTAAAAAGAAAGTCAAGTGAAACAAGAAAAGAAAAACTGACTGATAGAGAAAACATCTCCCCAGGTGACAAACATCCAAGACAGTGACAACTAGCACGCTTGGTATGACGGGCAGATATGATGACTCAGTTATCCAACATCAGCTTGCGGTGTGGAAAGAATTCACTGTAGTAACGCCCATTCTAAACTAGCATATGAAACGCAGCGTTTTCACTGTCTAGTTCATACCTCTTCAATTAATCACGGTTAAATGAATGGAAACGCAGCGTTTTTTCTGCTGCTAAAGCATGGGTCTAAGATAATCATTACCTTCACCCAATAGTGAGGTGTTATTGGAAATTTACAGAACAAGGTTAACCAGTTTCCATTTCAAAAACATCATAAGGGGAAACTATATTCCAAGCACTGGCAAGTCAGAAATATTATGGAATTGGCATTTTGAAAAATGATGTTTTAATGGAATTGATATCGTTTGGATACTCTAGAGTTAACTTTTTGGGAAAAATTTGTTGAAGCAGAAAAACTAGAAAGAAGAACACGAAAACACTCCTGAGCAGAACTGTCTGTCATCTGATAGATATAGTACAGAAATCATTATTCCTGAACAAAATAATATCAAATTAGAATAAAAATGTAAATCAGTCAAACGCTCCAAAATTAAATGATAATTATTATACATTTTTATTTTCTTATATGACCGAAGACGTGAAACCGACCGATAATTCGTCAGTTAGCCACACTACTTCTCACGGTAGAGTAAAGAGGTTTAGGTGCGTTCACTGTGCGTTGAGTACAGTTAAGCTGTTTATTTTTTAGTTCAGAAATAGAGCATTGGAATCATTACACTGACCTAGTCTGAGAAACAGCCTTTGGGTGTGAGGTAATTAACACAATACACTAAGTGATGGCAATGACTGTGCAGTACTGCACTGCAGGAAAATGTAGGTAATTCTCTAACCCAATTAGCAGTGAGAGTGAACTGATAACAGTTAAACCAATAGATACGGTAAGATCCGAGTAATCAAACGGTTATATACTAAAAATACACAACTTATAGAGGCCGTTGTACGAGTTGCATTGATTGTATAACGGTTAATTTTGGTCCTTTTTATAGGGGGTATCCGTATACTACTATTTTATTAACTGAGAAGTGCAGCTCTACATCTAGGGTATGATTGTTGCTTGGTATCATTTCACCTACAACTTCATCAGTAGTCCACCAATTGACTTCATTATAGTTTGAAATGGAGGAGCATAGCTATGTCTTTATATTGTCTGGGCAGATTAGAGAAATTCGGTGTGTTTTCTTCAAAAATTGGCTTTTATTGATCTAGATGTTGTTACCTGGAATAATTTAAAGTAAATATACCCAGGTCTAAACTTGGGGGGGGGGGTGTACCTTAAAAGCTTCAAGTATTTTCTTACATGATAGAAGATGTGGAACAATTCGACAACTAGGAAAGTACCTCACACTTCTATATTTAAAGATATAAAGTACCTATCTAGAAGAATGGATTTACACAATTGACA
Organism: Caprella mutica; assembly: GCA_947561585.1. Lineage (NCBI taxonomy): Eukaryota > Metazoa > Arthropoda > Malacostraca > Amphipoda > Caprellidae > Caprella > Caprella mutica. Next base: position 77,511 of record CANNZV010002569.1, on the reverse strand, counting down.
ATATTAATGGAATTTACTAATCCACCAAGTTAATTTATGTAAATACTCTGGCAGTAAATAAAGAAGTTAACATTGAGAAAAATCTTTAAAAAGATTACTCAAATCCTCAGTAATGGTGACCTATTTTGAAACAGACTGTTTGTTTAATAGAACTCAACTGTTTTACTGTTGAGCATAAAACAGACCGTTTGTTCTATGGAATTTGAACTGTTAACTGTTGAGCATAAGAATAATACCGATGAACTACTGAAAAGGATTCAAGTTCAATAGAGATCAGCTCACTACTGCTGAAGAAGCAGCACAGACAGTTAGTCAAAGCAGTTACCATTTCTAACTGTAAACTACGACTAACTGACGTACAGACACTAGTATAGTCTCAAGGTTAGCGCCAGTGAACTTAGGGGTCATAGCGGCATAAATAGTCTACAACATTACTATCACATTACTATTATATTATAGTACTATTATATATTACAGTACAACATTATTATTATATATTAACATTATAAAACATTACTATTAATATAACACAGACACTCTTTAGAACATTAGAAGTTACACCAAAGCAGGGTACAGTGCATATAGAAATAAATATGAAAAATAGCCAGTTTACCAACGTTCAACTATTTCAAATTTAAGCTAAAAAGACGAAGCTAACGGGTACACTCAAATCACACAACACAATCCATTAGATATCAATTTTTACTTTCCAGTTGAAGTATAATTTTGAAGCAATGCTACCTTCAAATTGATGTGCATAGGTACTATCATCCGAAAAACAGATAGGCATTAGATATCGGGATGGTACATATGATTACCATTGCAAGAGAGGCGTCCATTCAAGCTGAATGTTTTCCAATAGATGTTAGAGGTAATGTCTATCATATAGAATATTAGAGGTCACCATTGCTATAGGGAGAATGGAGAGGTACAGGAGAACCTTCTGATTCGCTATACTCTCACAACTGGTGTGCAGTACAACTCATCTATAATGAAAACATGTAGAGTGACTGTAGTGTCCTGAGTAAGGAAGTAGCCTCTATAGTGTACAGATTTTCTAATTTGCCATATAGTAGCCATTTTCTAAAACTGATGGCCATTCATGGCAGACTAAAGAAAATTTGTATACTATAAAGGCTACTTCTTAAATAAGGACACTACATTCGCTATACAGGACATTATTTAGGAGTTATACGGTATTGCCGTAATTTTACCTGTAAATCCGTCTAATTTCCTTAAACTCGTGGTTATTAAAGAATAAAACCCGTTGTTCCAGAATAGTTCAAAGGTTCCAAATTCCAAGCGATGTGTTGACTCTCCATAGCTTAGGAGACACATACAAAAGTTCTACTGCACTCTCCATAAAAGAGGAACTGTTGTAAAATATCATTGCTAAGCAGTGGACATTGCTAAGCAGTGGACATTGCTAAGCAGTGGACATTGCTAAGCAGTGAACATTGCTAAGCAGTGGACATTGCTAAGCAGTGGACATTGCTAAGCAGTGGACATTGCTAAGCAGTGGACATTGCTAAGCAGTGGACATTGCTAAGCAGTGGACATTGCTAAGCAGTGGACATTGCTAAGCAGTGGACATTGCTAAGCAGTGGACATTGCTAAGCAGTGGACATTGCTAAGCAGTGGACATTGCTAAGCAGTGGACATTGCCAAGCAGTGGACATTGCTAAGCAGTGGACATTGCTAAGCAGTGGACATTGCTAAGCAGTGGACATTGCTAAGCAGTGGACATTGCTAAGCAGTGGACATTGCTAACTACGCATCACCAACAATTGGGAGGTTGTGCTATTTATAGTAAGTAATAACTATAATAATGGCTGCAGCTGATACAACCTGCATCACCTACCAAATAAGACTCGAAACCACCTTCACTGCGGTTACAGTGGTCACCTGAAGAAGATAATCAGTGACATTGAAAATATTAAAGAGTATTTCCACGTAACTACAATCGTGCACTGTGAGAGAACACTTTTCCTTGGTACATTAACTTTACGAGATTTTATATTGCCAATAACCTATGGAAAGCATGACACATCTGAAAAAAGTAATGATTAAAAACCATTTAAGAGAAAACAATAAAGCTTAGGGGACACATACAAAGGTTTCTACTGCACTCTCCATAAAAGGGGAACTGCTTTAAAAATACTCTATAGTGAATAAGTTTCCTTCAGTCTGCGATAAAATAGTTTTCTAAGAGAAAATGTTAAAATTCATGGCAGACTAAAGTAAATTTGTTCACTATTCAGGCTACATCCTAACTCATTCGCTATAGAGGAGTTCTACAGTAGTGCTAAACATCATTACTAAACAGTGGACAACATTTTACCGCATCACCCACCACCCATTAGGAGGTTGTACTGCAGTAGTCCTAAGAAACATCACTGCTAATTACTCACAGCTCTAGTAGGTTGACAGCAAGTGACAGCCAATGTACATTAGGAACGTTTCCCCCCTTGCGGTTGTCAAGCAGAGAAGGTTGCTGAGTGGCATAGTACCAGTGTCTGGGAGCTGAGTCTATAGCTGTCATCTTACCTAGTTACATTGAGATCAATAGCCTAAATAATAGCCTCTGTGTACAATTACAATAGTTAACCTCTAGGACATTTCTGAAAATAGAATAACTGTAGAGTGTGACTTTTAATGGGATGGTAGGTAGATCACTCCTAGTTGCTATATAAGGACTCTGTTTAGCACTCAACTAGGAACAAGGAAGAACATATTGCGTGCGTCCTACCCTGTCACTGTGCCAACACAATATCATCTTACAACTGTTAACACTATCAACAATATTCAACATTATACTGTTAAAATTGTTAACAATTTTAACAATATCTTGTTCCAATAAATAACAGAATGGACACTGTTCAACAGTATACTGTTGAACAGTGTTAACTGTATCATCAGTATGCTGTTAAAACTGTTAACATTTCTCTGAATCAACCAATGGGTTATCAATCAACCAACAAAGCTAACAAACTGAGCAAATCACAACAATCAGAGGCACAGTGAGAGCTCACACAGGCACTAATCAACACTACTTGTGACTGTGGAAAGGTCACGCTTCACATTATTGAATAGCATTGGGTACGAGAACTAAAGCACAGATACTGTCAGAGAGATGCAGGGTGAGTTACGGATTATCGGTCGGTTTCACATCTTCGGTTAAATGAGAAAACTGTATATTAATAAATTTTTACTTTAATTGGTATCAATGACACCTTTAGGTATCATGGATACCAATTAAAATTAAATGATTATTTAATCGCTTTTCATTAGCTGTATCACCGAAGATGTGAAACTGACCGATAATTCGTAACTGTGATGATTCTTAAAACTACTAATTTTACATTACCAAGAGAAACTGTACGAAATGTAATGTTTGTAGATATTCTTGATTGGTCTGGGTACACCACGACAAATTTGTATAATTTGCTAGTGAGAAATACATTGAAGTAAACCAAAGATTGATTGCGACAGAGAACTAAAGCAAAGGGAAACGAAACAATCAAGAGAAACATTATTAGCATCATAATTATGACTATTAAAATCATCCTACTAATCTGTAGGAACATAAGGTAATGGATCAATTACCGGGTGCTAATTACCTTCCCCTGTAAATTTCCAATTACCATTACTATAAACTGATATGGCTTATGACTACCATAATACATTCATTGAGCTTCTTCTACTCAATGTATTTGGAAATTTTCAACCGGTAACTGAATTGTAAAATAAATAAGCATCTGGTAGTAGGTTTAATTACCCCACACATAATTAACTACTTGATAGTGGATTTAATCATGCCGCTCCTGCTCGACGGACCCAATTTTGAGCTTGCGAAGGATATTGAGATTTAGTAAGATAGTAAAAGGGGTGACTGTGACAATACCTCACCACTAATACTGCAGTGAAATGGTTAACAGTAAGACAGTATAATATAACTATATAGCAGACTTTGAAGATAGTGCTAATGAATGACACAGTAGCCTCTAAACCATGCGTGATGGAAGGCGGTGATTGATAAGTAATAAAGTAATGGCACAAGTCAGTAGCAGTTAGTGCAGTAATCACTTTGAGCAGTGTTTAGTCTCAGCACCATTGTGTTGACACCTGGCAGCACATTGGCGACAAGTAGCATGGTGTTCACGCAGCGTGTAGGCAGTGTGTGCTTTACACCGAGGTCATACAAGTGAACTGTACCACTTTACACAAAGTATGTCCTACCGTGTGTATGGGAAGACACTGTCTAGTGAGATAGAATTGATTTCAATCTAATTTATCAATGGTTTAATGTCTGCTTCGGAACCAAAGGTCATAACATTGACGGCAAATGAAAATTATATACAAGGGACTGGAAGGAGCAGTCAGAAAGGAAAGTGTCTCCATAAACAAAGTCGCCTACCATCGTCGATTACAATGCTCATGAATGCAGAAATGCTACTCTGTGGAATGATACGAAAAGGGTGGCTGCACTCACGGATGGAAGAGGAAAATGAAGAGGTGACAGTAAATGAAGCCTACGAGTCTACCTAACACAAAATCTAAGACCTCGTAGTTGAAGAGCATAACCCTAGTAAATAGAAATTATTTGGAGTCTGAGTAAATAAATAGAGCATATTTTCTGGTGTAGATTATTTAAAGTGGATAAGTTATACGACAAATTACTTAGAACGCGATGAATGAAAATAAAATCTAGAATATATAAAGTTCTCAATGGAAACAATAATGTCTTTGAAGGAACTAGGAGAGGGTGATAATTATGAGAGAATGAGGACAGTGTGAGTCACCCTCTCTCCCACTCACTGTAAGATAACTGAGAGTGTCATGCCCCTATATGCACTGCACAGTACTGTCATGAGTAACCACATCACACAGTCCTCAGTGATGAGTCAATCTACCCGGGTAATAATTTATAATCATAAAAAATATCAGATATTGCAACGAGATTTCAAATCACTAAAGTCCGACGAAAAACTGAAGAGATTTAAATTATGATACGATTTTCACCGACGATCCTAATCCCCTGATCATAATTTTGAGACTGGCTTACAGATGAGTGAATTACGTCCCATCACTAGATAGTGTGATAGGGGGGGCGAACTTGAATAGCTGTGACATGAGTAACACTAGGCGTTACACCCTCAGGTCACACATGCTTTAAACTTTAAAGTTAAGGTCAAACATGTCTAAGGTCAAACATGCTCTGGTCAGAGCAATACCATTTACAGGGTCAATCGGAAGCTGACCTGACTCAAACGAGGAAATAACTTAGAAACTAATACAACTTCAATAAAAAGCTAGAGAAAATGGTGAGTCACAGTAGATTGTAGTGAGTCACAGTAGATTGTGGTGAGTCACAGTAGATTGTGGTGAGTCACAGTAGATTGTAGTGAGTCACAGTAGATTGTGGTGAGTCACAGTAGATTGTAGTGAGTCACAGTAGATTATGGTGAGTCACAGTAGATTATGGTGAGTCACAGTAGATTGTGGTGAGTCACAGTAGATTGTGGTGAGTCACAGTAGATTGTGGTGAGTCACAGTAGATTGTGGTGAGTCACAGTAGATTGTGGTGAGTCACAGTAGATTGTGGTGAGTCACAGTAGATTGTGGTGAGTCACAGTAGATTGTGGTGAGTCACAGTAGATTGTGGTGAGTCACAGTAGATTGTGGTGAGTCACAGTAGATTGTGGTGAGTCACAGTAGATTGTGGTGAGTCACAGTAGATTTTGGTGAGTCACAGTAGATTGTGGTGAGTCACAGTAGATTGTGGTGAGTCACAGTAGATTGTGGTGAGTCACAGTAGATTGTGGTGAGTCACAGTAGATTATGGTGAGTCACAGTAGATTATGGTGAGTCACAGTAGATTATGGTGAGTCACAGTAGATGAGGGATTTCCGTTCCACCATGAAGTTTTCACTGGGACCTCAATACCCCTTTTTTCAATGGCAAAAGCATGTTAATATTTAAAATTATAAATGAATATAATTATAATACAAAGGCAATAATTCTGTGTATGAGAAATCAAAGATTTGAAGTCATTGAAATATATGAGGTATAATTACATATTTTAATCATTAAGATTAAGCATATCTAATAATATCCTGTTAAAGTCACTGTAGTTAATGGTATGAACTATGAAATCTAACAACAATGCCAGGGTGTGAGACAACAGTCACACACAGCACTGATAAAAGATAAAGAGATAGTCATAGCGCCGTAAAGTGGTGAGAAAATATGCCCTCAGTTAGGGGAAAAGTTACTTCTGGGGGATAAACAAGAGGTGCCCCATAGGTGCACACCCCCAGAGGAACCTGAGACCTGGGTTAACAGACAATGATGTGCTATCAGAAAATAGTCACTGCTTGATGTTAGTTTCACAAATCACAGTTCGAATTTTAAATCAAACAAATCCTTCAGAAAAAATGGATTTTAAGATTTTTCATTCAATTTATTTAGTGTTTTTTCTGAAGTTGTTTTTATTATTGAATATGAAATTCAAAATTATTCCAATCAAAAAATCATATTGGATTTTTTTTAATTTATCTACTGTTAACCCAAAGAAATCTAAAAATCTAGAAAGGAATTAAATGAGCCAATAATAGTTGAAAATAGCCAACGCAAACAATAATAACTAAATATGGAGATAGACTTGCAGAGTTACAAAAAAACAGCTTTGGAAGTTATAATTACTGAGGTTTGGTTCTGGAACTTCGTAAAATGGTCAAAAAGTTTGAACAGGAAGAACTTTAAATGAACAAATAAAATAAATCCACAATGAATTATCATTTTAACCATAACTCTGGCAATGACCAGGATTTAATTTATTAATATTATTTTAATTCTAACATTAATGCAACCAACAACCAGGAAACAGAATTCTCGGTGTCAACCACAAAAAAGGCATTAATTTTATAGCCAAGAAATCACCAGAGAATATTCCATTAAACAACCAAGGACACCAGTTACAACAATTACTCTTTGGAATAATTAGACACACTTCGGTAAACTCTAATTAGCAATTAGATAACAAAAACAAGAAAAATGATAACAAAAATAACAAGAAAAATAACGATAAGCTATTAGAAGTAAAAACAATTTCTATAACGCAAGTGTCTGAGAATTTTAATATATTCAACAGTACATCTATGATTCTATACCACAAATTATCCGAGTCAAAATGCCAAGTATATTGAACGCCATGGGAAAATGCTAACAAAATAATACTGCAATCTACCTTATAGAACCAATGGTAATTACTAATTAATCAACTTGAAGTGCTATATTAACTGTTCACATTTCACTGACTGACTAGTGACTGGAGTGCAGTGATCTGATATCCTCACTGCACAACAGTCACTGCTACACTGACTGTCTTATCAACCACCAGCTGTAGGATAGACCTCCTACACCATGTCCTACAACTCACTATCCAGCTTCAATGGATACTCATTTAGCCGAGTTGTTATAGTGGAGTTTTAAAATGAAATTATCAATATAAATAGAGAAAAGAGGGGCAAAATGACTCTGTTCTGAATCTTTTTAATAATAAAATTAAATTGAAAAGGGGCAAAATGACTGATCTGACTTTTAGAGCAGGTCAAGTATGAAGACTTGACCTAATGGCAGATCACTGTTAGATTTCACCAAGACAAATTAATGGATTAATTTAGCAGTTTTCATTACCCAACACTTACAACCTATTCAAATTATTAATATCAAAGTTTTGCTAAATAATAAATAGTAGCTGTATTTTATGATAAAAAGGTGAAAGAAAATTTCGAATATCATAATATGCAATAGGACACATCGCTTGTTAGCGAGAACTGTGTCATAACTTCACAAAAGCTATTTTTCAGAAGAGGCATTTTAGTACTTGTAATGTAAGTACATTTAATGGTATATCGTTAGGACATTTAGCCTCTCTAGCGGTACATTTTTGAGTTACAATGATGATTTTTTAACCAAAATGATCAGCATTTTATGATTTATATGTCTATATGGATAACTCTAAAATACATGTTTTTGTGTTTATGACGTTGTTGTTGCAAACAAGCGACATGAAATAGTCATTTTGCAAAAAGATCTATAAACAAAATTGACTTGATAAACCAGGGCAAAATATAAATTCCGAGCAAATTGATCCGATTAACATTTTACTAATTTCACAATTCCAAACTTTACTAATTGTAATACTAGTAGATATTTTAAAATAGGTCTGGGTACACAACAACAAATTAATAAGATTGGAAAAGAATAGAAAATTGTAATCTATAAAATCGACATTACATATTTTGCTCATATTAATGAAAAATAAAAACAAAAAAGGTGCATAACTTAATGTATGATATAAATGTAACACAATCACATACATCATTCACATTTTTCCCGCAATAGGGTAAATTACGAATTATCGGTCAGTTTCACATCTTCGATCATATAAGAAAAAACTATAATTTATTTATCTACTTTTATTTTTATCGGCATCAATGATACCTACAGGTATCATTGATGCCGATAAAAATAAAAAAAATAAAACAATTATAATATCGTTTTTTCTTGTGTGACCGAAGATGTGAAACTGACCGTTAAATCGTAATATAGCCTAGTTTCATATAGCTATCAGTTCTCAATAGCAAGGGTGGTAAGGAAGTGCTTCTTCGGAACCTCTTTAAATTACGAGAAAGGAAAGGAAACAATAAATGAGGGGAAATGTAGCGAGGGAAAACAGAGTAACAGTTTACTAAGTAGCTACAACAACTCAACCTAACATCAATGCCTTAGAAAGTCATCCTACGGTGAAATAGAAAAAAGTAACCGTAGGGGAGATAATAAAGCAATGAAGGTAATGAATCAATTCTTTCTCACGTATTACCGGATGGAAATGTTCCAATGAGCATTATTACTTTCGCAAATTATGGAGGGTTATGTTTTGATCGATTATATTTGTAATCTTGTCATTCGCATAACTCAAAAGAAGTATTCAACCAAATAGCCTGAAACTTGGTTAGATTTTGGTAGCGATCGGGTTCAAGGTCAAGGTAACAGAAAAGGTCAAATTGATTGAAACAACGGCGAAGGTATGCGCTCTACAAATACCTGTTCTAGTTGTAACTATATTTGTTTGTGACTTTCAAAATACATTCTTCGTGTTGAAGATACGGGTATCTACTCAATTAATGTATGTAGACAAACTATCACAGTTTATAATTATGCTCATTGGAAGTAATTTAAAATACTAATCGACGGAATATTTTTCAAATGGAGTGAAATTGTGATAAAAACGTTCTTTAACATATGCTAATGTTATTCTAGCCCCTTGGCCCCCTTCACACGGACGTTTTTTCCTGCCGCAAAATTGTGCATGAAAAAACGCTACCACTGAATAAACGTGTGTTTTGTATGTCCAATTATATATGGCGTGTTTTCATGCGCCTTTTTTTTAACAAAACACCCCGTGTGCAATAATCATCATAGGCAGTGTGAGTGCGTAGACTTTCAGCCCCTTAGAGTGTGTAACAACTTTACCAATGAGGTGGTAGACATTGTCTGGAGCCAAATAAAGCACTTACTGGAATACTAACTACGGAACATAATTACAGAGGAAGAATGCAGGTAGATTACAGCACACTACCTTATGGTAAATACTCCTATAACGAGGAACATATCAGCTACATATAACATCATTACAAAGAAAGTGTAATTTAAATCGCTGAAGATAATTAGTTAAATATACTGTTTAATATAAGTGTAAGGATATGTATATCAATTATTAGGGTTTAACGTCGGCTAAAGAACCAAAGGCCATATCGCAGACATTAAAAGGAAATAAAATACAAGGGACTTGAAGAAGCAGTCAGAAAAGAAAGTGGTGTCATGAACAAAGTCACCTACCATCAGTTATGGATAGTTCATGGATGCGGAAAAGCTACTGCGTGAAAAGGATTAATAGAAAATAGTATGCCAGTTCACCTTGATAGCGAGTAATTATGACTTTATGCAGCATGAATGGTAAGATGTGCTTGGTGAACATGATAGGAATAACTAGCAGCTAGGAACTAGGGTAACTGGTGACTGCATTGTCAGAGTAGCTGGTGATTGGTGATCTGGTGTGTGTTGATCTCTCTCCATTCACCACTGTGTTGCTGTATAGTCACCAGTCACCACTGTGTTGGTGTGTAGTCACCAGTCACCACTGTGTTGCTGTGTAGTCACCATTCACCACTGTGTTGCTGTGTAGTCACCATTCACCACTGTGTTGCTGTGTAGTCACCATTCACCACTGTGTTGCTGTGTAGTCACCATTCACCACTGTGTTGCTGTGTAGTCACCAGTCACCACTGTGTTGCTGTGTAGTCACCATTCACCACTGTGTTGCTGTGTAGTCACCATTCACCAGTGTGTTGCTGTGTAGTCACCATTCACCAGTGTGTTGCTGTGTAGTCACCAGTGTGTTGCTGTATAGTCACCATTCACCAGTGTGTTGCCATGTAGTCACCATTCACCAGTGTGTTGCCATGTGGTCACCATTCACCAGTGTGTTGCCATGTGGTCACCATTCACCAGTGTGTTGCCATGTGGTCACCATTCACCAGTGTGTTGCCATGTGGTCACCATTCACCAGTGTGTTGCCATGTGGTCACCATTCACCAGTGTGTTGCCATGTGGTCACCATTCACCAGTGTGTTGCCATGTGGTCACCATTCACCAGTGTGTTGCCATGTAGTCACCATTCACCAGTGTGTTGCCATGTAGTCACCATTCACCAGTGTGTTGCCATGTAGTCACCATTCACCAGTGTGTTGCCATGTAGTCACCATTCACCAGTGTGTTGCCATGTAGTCACCATTCACCAGTGTGTTGCCATGTAGTCACCATTCACCAGTGTGTTGCCATGTGGTCACCATTCACCAGTGTGTTGCCATGTGGTCACCATTCACCAGTGTGTTGCCATGTGGTCACCATTCACCAGTGTGTTGCCATGTAGTCACCATTCACCAGTGTGTTGCCATGTAGTCACCATTCACCAGTGTGTTGCCATGTAGTCACCATTCACCAGTGTGTTGCCATGTAGTCATGTGTTGCTGTTCATCTCATCACCGGTTCTCTCCGTTTAAAGTAGGAGTCTGTAGGTATTTACTTCTGGCAGTAATTTGGCTAGCATGGAAGTAACTAACTGCCCACACAACTTACAGGCAGTAGATAAAGATTACATCAGTTGGTGAAACAACGATGTGACCATGGTAAAATTATCTCATTTAAAACATTGATATAATTAATACTTGATTTACATTGCAATACAATTGTCACGTTGTTGACATTAAAGAAAATATCGCTATTTTTTTCAAGGTGATATTATTAGTCGGTTGTTAGTGTCCCCGGTGTACTAACCACAGAGTTGCAACTCTGAAATCTGACCACAAGTCATTTAAACACTAGCGGAATTAACTACACCATGTTGTTGACATTAAAAACATATTAGAGATTTCAAGGAGAGTTGATTATTAGGCTGTTTAGCATTCATATGATCTGAATTCTAAAGGCATAGAGTTACACCTAACAACATATTGCTTTAAAGTGTGCAATAACATCTACCGTGTGCACCGTGCACAGTCACTTGCATTGCTATGTGCACAGTATAACAGGGACAAAAAAATTGAAAATCATAACATTTTGGAATGATAATCATGAACATATTTGAGACAAGAAAAACTTGAGATGTTTTAATGCTTCCTTTTCTTGTTTAATGCTATTATTTAATTTTAGTACAATTGGTTATAACCTCATCAAATTGACAGAGCTCTAGTACTTTCAAAGAGGCCAAATTGTTGGTATGGCAGGCGCTAGTGCGATAGAAACTGTCCGAATGTTAGTCGTTACAAGAGGAACTGTCTCAAAAATAACTACTTCCTTTGAAAGAGAAGGAAAAACGTCCTCAATAAAGCACAGGTCTGACCGTAAGTCGAATTCTTCTGAGAGAGACCTTTGAACTCTAAATCGATTTTTAGAGCAAATCACAACTCCACGGTTCCAGAAATCACTGCAGAGCTCAGTGAACATCTACGGAACACACCACTAAAACTGTTGGTAAGTATGTGCACCAATCTATAAGCCACTGGCTATGCGTTGCCATTAATTTGTCTAACCTCTCTATCGGTGTTAGCGACTGTATCCTTTCATGGAGATTGATTAGAGTTTAATCAAGGCCTGAGCACAATGGCACTCAGATTCGTGAGTCTGACTACAAAACAGAAGCACCAGCCCACACCAGAATAACAACTAATATTAACACCTTATTCAGATATTAGGTAGACTGAGATGAAGATATTATATGAAGGGAACGCGCAGAGCGCATACCTTCGCCAGCTATAAATGACCTTGACCTTCTCTCTCTATCTAAAGACTTACTTACCAGCGTTACTGCCCTGACAGTAACACCAGCGTTACTGCCCTACAAGCAATACCATCGTTACTGCCCTACAAGCAATACCAGCGTTACTGCCCTACAAGCAATACCAGCGTTACTGCCCTACAAGCAATACCAGCGTTACTGCCCTACAAGCAATACCAGCGTTACTGCCCTACAAGCAATACCAGCGTTACTGCCCTACAAGCAATACCAGCGTTACTGCCCTACAAGCAATACCACCGTTACTGCCCTACAAGCAATACCAGCGTTACTGCCCTACAAGCAATACCAGCGTCACTGCCCTACAAGCAATACCAGCGTCACTGCCCTACAAGCAATACCAGCGTCACTGCCCTGCTAATACCAGCGTCACTGCCCTACAAGCAATACCAGCGTCACTGCCCTACAAGCAATACCAGCGTCACTGCCCTACAAGCAATACCAGCGTCACTGCCCTGCTAATACCAGCGTCACTGCCCTACAAGCAATACCAGCGTCACTGCCCTGCCAGTAATACCAGCGTTACTGCCCTACAAGCAATACCAGCGTTACTGCCCTGCCAGTAATACCAGCGTTACTGCCCTACAAGCAATACCAGCGTTACTGCCCTACAAGCAATACCAGCGTTACTGCCCTACAAGCAATACCAGCGTTCCCTGGTAGTAATGCTGGTGGAGTGTTGCAAGCAAAGGCAGCCAATATTCCACCCCTCCCAATGCAGTAATTAGGGAGAAAATAAGGCAGTAATTACAGCCAGAAAATAAGGCAGATAATTCAGTGAAAAGTAGAAAAGATTCCATAACGGACTGAGCGTACATTGCACTCGGACTGAAGTCATCACTGTACTTAGTGATGAGAGAGAGAAGAGAGTGATGAGAGAGAGAAGAGAGTGATGAGAGAGAGAAGAGAGTGATGAGATGAGAGTAGAGTGATGAGATGAGAGTAGAGTGATGAGATGAGAGTAGAGTGATGAGGCGAGTTGGTTTACACTGACCGGTAAGTAGGTAATCCCCATTACACTCTCAATGGGTACAGGAAACCATTCATAATAAATATAGTTACTAGGAACCAGTAGTGATTCACTTTCTACAGTGACTACCATGATGATACTAGTTTTCCTCTGAATTACAATGATTCAATAGATACATTAAAAACAATGTATATAATATTCTATTAATTCAGTAGGTGTTTGAAGTCTGTTCAGAACCAAAGTTTAAAAGGAAATCAAATACAAGGGACTAGAAGAAGCAGTCAGAAAGAAAAAAGACTCCGTGAACAAAGTCACCAATCAGTGATGGCTCATGGATGCAGAAAAGCTACTACATCTATTCCCCTCATAACGTTACTTTAGAGTAGAGTTGTTTGCGAATTAGTGGTGTACGCCTCCTTACGGTAGCTGAGTGGAGTTTAACGGTACAGTGAAGGACGGACACCAGCGCTACAGTCACTCAGATGCTTAGTCAAGAAATAACAAATCGTGTGCTAATAGGCCACTGGCAAATAGTGAGGTGAACAGTGGCATGGTTTTACTGCTACGCTTGCAGTGTTACTAACTAAAGTATTAAATATACGTTTTGGTTACTATTCATTGGTTCTGACGCCACATTAGCCAACACTTTTGCAACATATTTTAGATTTAACATCAAATATGAAGTTTTCATTATTTCATTAGCATGGATATCAATTAAAATAAAAGCTGGCATGTTAAAAAATATATTCAATGCATAACCCGAAACTAAGAGTTGTGCGATAATTAGCAACTTCCCCTATCAAGTGAATGCATTAGCATAATATTCACACTAATGTACCGTTTGAAGCATTAGAATAACTTACAAAGCCACTCATAATTAATCAACGCTAACAATCGACTGAGTGAAGAAAAAACAGACAAAGTGCTACCTCCCAGGAAGGAAGAAGACGCTATCTAACACTTAATGGGGCAACAAATAGGGTAAAGGACTATCTAGCAGTGAGAGAGTTTTCCTTAGTCATATCAGGTAAAGTATCTATCCACGAATCATACCCTTTATTCTCCATTAATTACACTTACTAAAATTATAATTAGATTAAAGGATCAATTGGACAATAGATTCTTTACTCATACATGCTAGATAGAATCTTTACTTATTTTTTTGCTTCTTTCCTAAATTTAGGCTAATCATACATAACACTTCTAAGAACAAAAAGGTACCTGTTATAGAGCTGCAATCTTCGTCTCCTCTAATATCATTACCATCTAATTACAAAGCAATACGACTGCTGCACTTAGGACATTCTTTTTCCAGTTAAAAGAAGATTAGCTCATCAATGTAATTACAGTAGCTGTGGTTAATCCAGTGATAATTCAGTTAATATAACGAGACTGGTAACGAGAACATATTGCCAATACATACACTGATTTTAACTGATTTTCTAACGCAAAAATAAAAATTGATTTATTTTTTAATTATTATCAATGTGACCATTAGCCATGGTCACTAAGTATAAAAAAAGCCTTGATAAGACATAATAATCTCTGAGAATTATCATAAAAATATTGATTCAAATCATGTTCAGTCAATAAATTCTCATCAGTCAGTCTCATTTATATTACAAATAGATAGAAACCTATTAAAGAGTCAGTGACTTTTTTTTGCTAGTACACAGATTACAGATTGTACACTGAATATCACGCAGCAATTTGATATAAATTCAGATAATGAGTGCTTTGATAATTGACAACTATTTTCATTACATCACCTCAAAGCAAGTCAGAGGACGAATATAATGGACCTTGAGAATGATTATGGAAATGGTTATTCGAATCAGCGTGACTGACAGATGAAAACACCTTATTGGGTAATTAATTACTAAAAAGGATTGGATGTACACTAGTTAAACAGTACACGGAACAGCACATGGTTCAGAACTATCAACAGGTACAGTATAAGAAAAGTGTACCTGTGAAGATTGTAAAAACACTTCACTAATTTCACATTGCTAGTAGATATTATAAAAATAGTACACGTCTACACGACATACAGTGACTCTTTTTACTGATAGTACATCATCACAGTGACTCTTTTCTCTGATAGTACATCATCACAGTGACTCTTTTCTCTGATAGTACATCATCACAGTGACTCTTTTCTCTGATAGTACATCATCACAGTGACTCTTTTCTCTGATAGTACATCATCACAGTGACTCTTTTCTCTGATAGTACATCATCACAGGACTCTTTTCTCTGATAGTACATCATCACAGTGACTTTTCTCTGATAGTACATCATCACAGTGACTCTTTTCTCTGATAGTACATCATCACAGTGACTCTTTACTCTGATAGTACATCATCACAGTGACTCTTTACTCTGATAGTACATCATCACAGTGACTCTTTTCTCTGATAGTACATTATCACAGTGACTCTTTTCTCTGATAGTACATCATCACAGTGACTCTTTTCTCTGATAGTACATCATCACAGTGACTCTTTTCTCTTATAGTACATTATCACAGTGACTCTTTCTCTGATAGTACATCATCACAGTGACTCTTTTCTCTGATAGTACATCATCACAGTGACTATTTTCTCTGATAGTACATCATCACAGTGACTCTTTTCTCTGATAGTACATCATCACAGTGACTCTTTTCTCTGATAGTACATCATCACAGTGACTCTTTTCTCTGATAGTACATCATCACAGTGACTCTTTTCTCTGATAGTACATCATCAGCGTCAATTCCATTTTAGCCACATGACTCAACTACATATTAAAGGTAATCCAGAACACACCTGTTACTCACGCTAAAAGGATTTACTTAATATCCCAAAGAACAAAACTGTATCACCATTAGTCCTTTCAACTCAATTAATAAATATCAGTTCATTAAAAGTCAATAGTCATTAATTTGAACATTCCACGAGACTTAAGTTATCTGAATGCTAAATTAGACTGGAGACTACCTGCATGTTGGTGCAATTAACAACCATAAAGGTTGTTCATCTTGGAAGAGATACTCTGAACCAGCTGCTGGTATAGGTACTCTAGTGGTTTGCAACCAGATATACCAGCCTACTTAAAAAACTACACAGAGAAAATCTCACATGTTCAGTTGTTTCAGGGTCACATTATGAAAAGTGTTACAAGAGAAAGATACTTGGGTGCATCAACAGTAAATGTGATATACTTATTACTTATGTGTTTCAGTGCGATGCACTTTAGTGTCTATAAACATCTAATTGTTATTTTCGTATACTTATTACCAGTGCATCACACTGGAATGCTGAGACACTATTGTGCATCACACTGCAATGCTGAGACACTAAAGTGCATCACACTGCAATGCTGAGACACTAAAGTGCATCACACTGCAATGCTGAGACACTAAAGTGCATCGCTTCCAATCTCTAGAAACAAATAAGTATATTGAATGCATAATATAAAGCATCTTGTATTTGACACCATAAACATCTGAACATCTCAGAGCGAGACTCATTTTGAGTACAGTAACAAGTCAGTATGCCTAGACTGCTAAGAGTCTATGGCAGCATATGCTGCTATATGGAGACACATCCTAATTATGCAAAACTATATGAAGATTGAGAAAATTGTCAATTGATATCTCAATTCATCATAAGATGCAAACGTTCACGTAATTACGACTATTAGTAAGTAGCATATTTTGGAGGTGAGGAAGAGTATAGTTCATAATTAATTAAAGTACCTTTTTATATGTCAGTTACTAAACAAAAGGTTATTTTAATAAATAGTATGATATTTAATAATCATGACAGAAGTAGCAATGGAATAATCATTATCATCAAGGGTCACTGACACCAATAATCACAGCTGAGCGTTAAAAACCAGTGTCTACAATTCACCAACAACTATATCCATCTTTGAATATCCAACTAAGGCGAGGAAATTATAATCGCTAGATTGTCTTTCATTCTCCATTACTATAAATATTAATCTTATATCGTGAATGTAATACTTTCAGACATTGTTATCAGGATTTATAGTTGGCTATGTCCGACGATAGACTATGTTTACTTTATGATACATAAGATTGAATTTGGTAGTTAGGTGATATTATAGAGTGTTCACTCTTTTCGACGAGGTGGTGGTTCGTAAGAGTTGCCTGCCCTGAACTGTTCGAGACAGAGATGTGTGTCTCGAGTTACTAACAGCCAGAGACACTGTGCCAGAGATCATATTTCTACCCACTGAAATGCAGAGATAGTGGAGAGATACAGAGAGAAACTGTATGGAAGACAAATGTCAATAAAAGCATTGATTTATACATGAAAAAAGTGAAAAATTTGTTTTTCAAATTAGCTAAAAAGCCTTAAATAATCAACTTATAATAGCATCTAATTTGCATATCCCTTTTAAACTGTAGGCCAGAATTAAAAGTTTATCCATATCACTGTACACATTCATTCACAAACTACAGTGCCTATAGACTAATGAATGAGCTCTAGATTGCATACATTCTGAGTTGTGAGTAATAATCAGCAGTAATTTATGTATCAGCCATCTGGTTAGAGTTGGGAAAAACTATATATCACCCAATGATTCATATAGCATTCAATCTATCAAACATGCATTACTCAAAGAACACGTTTGAGAAGTTACAGAGCATTAGTCACCTTTTATATACGAGTGGTTGGTTAGTAGCTATACAATGGTGCATAATAAAGAATTGAAAACTTAACTGTAATTTTCTCCCAACTATGGTTACAATTACCAAAAACGAATAAACACTGGATTAAAATTTGTTAAATAATAACCATTAAAAAATTTCATACTTTACTAAATTTACATCTGGTACTTGACGCTCAAGAAATGTTTTAACACAAGATAAAAAAATATATTAATTAGAAACTGGAATGAGTATGCATTTTGTTAGTTAAAATGGTAGACAGTTGCTTGGCACAGGTAGACAATTAAGAAGTTACCTGGGCGTCACCTTACAGTATATAAGGATATGCTTCAAACCAGTACTGAAACTTTATTGTCAAACTCTACTTTATTTTCAAACTAATATCACCAAGTAACAAAAGCTAATATACAAATAATAAAAAAAATACTTAATTCCAAAAAAAAGTGTTAATTGGATCAAAATTAATAATCAATTTTCAGCATCTAACCATCAACATTTCGTCAGTCCGATCACAAAGATGAAAAAGGTCTTAAACAACAGTTCTCATTTGCATGCAGTTATGTAAACTATAATTACATGCACCTAAACTAGAGCAAATACCCACACAGAAACTAAGAGGGGAATATAGAAGATTGATGTTCTCTAATGGTCGATATTTCCCCCTTAATTGTCAACTGGGAAAATCTTCCAGATCATTAACCCTTTAGGGATCAGATTTATAGTCAATGAGCATGAGAACCAGTTTGCTGAACAATTAATAGTTAATTAAAGCTTTTATACATTTTTAAATTAATTAGCTACTAGAGACTGAAGGTTGTTTCCTGAGTTAATTATACTAATAACAAAATGGGACGCTGTACCATCCCCAGTGCCATCCATATAAGAGGCAAATAACAACACTAAAGACCAAAGGTAGATATCGGTCTCTAATTATTTTGCGTAGGTTTGATCGCAGAACATAGAAAAATAAATAAGAGCCCATGTCTGGATAGCCTTTTCGAAGACAAAGCACAAAAAGAAGCGATATCAAGGCCGGGGTAGGAGTGTCCTAGAATACCTTTAAATACCTTCAATTAACACCTGTATATTACACCAACACCTGTCATAGGAGTTTGAAAATTATTATCAAGGAGATTACAAATTTTTTATAGTAAGTCCCTGGAAAAAATTAATTAGCCTACCTAACAAAAGAGAACTATTTCAAAAATAAGTATTGCAAAATATCATTTCCTTACATCAATGTTAATTTGACAATATATACTGTTTCACATCGTATTATAATAAATCAATTTTCAATTAACTTTAAAGCAATGACACTATTTATTATCAACTTTAATTATGTTACAATTTCCTCATAAAAAATTGAAATAAATCGAACGGGAAACTATAACAAAATCACTGAATTATTGTACAAAAAATATAATGATTAATATACCACAACATTTATTATATAATTTAGGAGTTTAACGTCTGCTTCGGAACCAAAGGCCATATCGCTGACGTCAAAAAGAAATTAAATACAAGGGACTGGAAGAAGCAGTCAGAAAGGAAAGTGGCTCCATGAACAAAGTCACTTACCACCGTCGGTGACAATGCTCATGGATGCAGAAAAGCTACTCCGTGAATGCAGTCACTTACCAAGGAATGTGACGAAAAGGGACACAAGCACCGGTGGCTGCACTCACGGATGGAAGAGGAAAATGAAGGAGTGATAGTAAATGAAGCCTACGAGCCTACCTAACACAAAAATCTAAGACTTCGTAGTTGAAGAGCATAACCCTAGCGCTATCCTCTAAAACTGCAAGTAGCGTTAAAAAAATGATAAACATGGTAAAAATGAAAAAAAGACAATCCATAATCCAAACTACAACAGTTCGGGGCCCAAGGGACGCCCCCCCCCCCTTCTCTTCCATTGACCACAGACAGCTTCAGGATAGAGCCCCTGGTGGCTAATGACTGATATACCACAACATTTATTATACAACTAATGACTGATATACCACAACATTTATTATACAACTAATGACTGATATACCACAACATTTATTATACAACTAATGACTGATATACCACAACATTTATTATACAACTAATGACTGATATACCACAACATTTATTATAAAAATAAATACTGATATTCCTTACCAATAATAAATTACTGGGACATCACATAAGGATTTTCAGTAGAACATACCAGGAAAATGTTCACTGCCCATCAATTCATCAAGATTAAGATCTTTAGAAGATAAACACGTAAAATAAACATTAAAATGCACAGTCACTGTCCAGTGAGTAATAATGTTAAAAACTGTGGCAGAAACATCGACAGTGTGAAGTGATGTCAAATAGTGACAAATAAATGCTGTGATTCAATAAATACTGTAAAAGGAATTAAAACTTAAACATACGTTCTTTACAAGGTAAGATAGACTATAACTAATGGAATAATTACCATCTATTTAAAATGTTCGTTCATTGGTTGAGATGAGGACTCAAAGAAACCATGGGTGAAGGCTTCGTTAAAAAAATAAACCAAAATATCTTCCGTGTCGCGGTACATGACTTCGCTCACTGATTTCAGGGCTGTTATCAAATCAGAGACTGACCATTTTAAATAGAGGTAATTTCTTTTCTCCATTCGTTATAATTTTCAAAGTTAATGGAAGATGAGTATATTTTAAACATTACTACAATGATGATATGCCACATCAAATCCATGTTGTTCGATAGTAATGTTCTAACAATGTTTTTAATGCCATAATGTTTACTGCGGGTAGAAATAAGTTTTCTCCACATCAATGTAGCAAAACATCTTTCTGACATCAGGACATTACACATCAGCTGCTGAAACACGACTGAAACTGACACGCTACAGTCTTAAAGGATTTACAAATATGAAATGATAAGAGCGAAAACTGATAAAAATAATATTATAAGGCAATGAAGCCATAAAAAGATAGATAGCATATCACCAGTTTAATAAAAGTGACTAAATACTGATATGAAATGAGAGGCCAATTAAACTAATAAAAAATAGGTTGATTCGGTGATAAAGAGATCTTGAAAGCACACCTGATAAAATTAACTCACACCTGATAAAATTAACTCACACCTGATAAAATTAACTCACACCTGATAAAATTAACTCACACCTGATAAAATTAACTCACACCTGATAAAATTAACTCACACCTGAAAAAATTAACTCACACCTGAAAAAATTAACTCACACCTGATAAAATTAACTCACACCTGATAAAATTAACTCACACCTGATAAAATTAACTCACACCTGATAAAATTAACTCACACCTGATAAAATTAACTCACACCTGATAAAATTAACTCACACCTGATAAAATTAACTCACACCTGATAAAATTAACTCACACCTGAAAAAATTAACTCACACCTGAAAAAATTAACTCACACCTGATAAAATTAACTCACACTCAATAAAAAGAATTCACAGCCAATAAAATAAAAGCACATGCAATCAATTCCTTATCCATGTTTATCTTCACAAGCATCCATATAATTACAACATGACTGTTTTCAATGACAATAGACACCAAGAACAGTTACGACCTTCTGTTATTACGTAACATCATTTTGAGGCACGCCAGTGAATATCATACCGCTAAATCATTAGAAAAAGTAAAAAATTAAAATCGGTGGAACTGTATAATAATCATTAAATAAACATCAATATTTGATTCTAACGTCTGATTCGGAACCAAAAGGCCATATCGCTGACGTCAAAAGGAAATTCAATTCAAGGGACTGGAAGAAACAGTCAGAAAGAAAAGCGACTCCATGAACTAAGTCACCTACCACCAGTCAGTGACAAGCTAATTGATGCAGAAAAGCTACTGTGTGAATCCTGTCACTCAAAAAGGAATGTGACGAAAAGGGACACAAGCACCGGTGGCTCCACTCACGGATGGAAGAGGAAAATGAAGAGGTGGTAGTAAATGAAGCCTACGAGTCTACCTAACACAAAATCTAATACCTCGTAGTTGAAGAGCATAACCCTAGCGCTATCCTCTATAGCTGCAAGTAGCGTTAAAAATGATAAACATTGTGGTAATTATAAAAAATATATATATAATCGAAATAACAGTTCTGAGCCCAAGGATAGAATAGAACTATATAATAAATTGATAATTAACATCAATAGAACTATATAATAATTCAATAATCATATCTACAAGGCCAAGCGTGACTCATAATGGAAAATTATATAATGTATCAACATCAGCAATGGAATAGACACTAACTAGCTTCAAACTATACATGCAGTGTTAGATATCTGAACAGATTAAACTAATTAACCGTTAAGGTTACTTACCATATATCAGCAACTGTGCATTAACGTTATTATTGTATGTAATTTGATATAAACATTGCAAATAGATCATTAACTAATAGCAATTGTTACCTGAATAATTAACCAATACAATTTCACCCTTTTCATTTTGTAGTTTAAACTTTCTCAAGTTTTATTTATAATTATATAGTTATTCATAACACACAATTGCAAGAGGTGCGTGCCGCCTGCAAGAATGTGCGTGCTTTCAAGACAGTGCGTGCTTGCAAGAGAGTGCGTGCTTGCAAGAGAGTGCGTGCTTGCAAGAGAGTGCGTGCCGCCTGCAAGACAGTGCGTGCTTTCAAGGCAGTGCGTGCTTTCCAGACAGTGCGTGCTTGCAAGAGAGTGCGTGCTTGCAAGAGAGTGCGTGCTTGCAAGAGAGTGCGTGCTTGCAAGAGAGTGCGTGCTTGCAGGAGGAGACTTCAGTTACGGATGGTACATTGCACAGAGACTTCAGTAACGGATGGTACATTGCACAGAGACTTCAGTAACGGATGGTACTTTGCACAGAGACTTCAGTAACGGATGGTACTTTGCACAGAGACTTCAGCAACGGATGGTACTTTGCACAGAGACTTCAGCAACGGATGGTACTTTGCACAGAGACTTCAGCAACGGATGGTACATTGCACAGAGACTTCAGCAACGGATGGTACATTGCACAGAGACTTCAGCAACGGATGGTACATTGCACAGAGACTTCAGCAACGGATGGTACATTGCACAGAGACTTCAGCAACGGATGGTACATTGCACAGAGACTTCAGCAACGGATGGTACATTACACAGAAACTTCAGCAACGGATGGTACATTACATAACTGAGTCAGGTGACTGCTTCCTGATGCACCTACACATGGCAACACAAGTCACACAGCAACACACAGATACAATCTACACAGCAACACACAGATACAATCTACACACAGGTATATCCATGTGTACTTTTTCCTAGTGCAAGTTCAGTGTGTAGCCATGTTAGGGGAGGCATAAAAGCTACTCCGTGTTTACTATTACCATGTGACACTTTAATTCAGTGCCATGTTAATTGTTTGATAAATTTTCTCTTTTAGTGAATAGAATGAAAATTGGCAAAATAAAAATTGAAGGTTGTTTCATGTACACAGGTAACTATAATAATTTCCTATGTGTTACAATAAATATAAAATATGAATTGAAAGGCTATCAACTTATCATATTATTGAGTAATCTCTATAATGTATTAGCGCAAAAGACACAAATAATAAATAATAATAAACTGATATGAAATGCAAGCATTGTTATTACCTCAAAAATAATTAAAATATCGTAATAGAAACTACTAGTTGAGATGAACTTTAATAAAAGAGAAAAAAAATATTATTCCATGAATGGGGGAGTGATGAGAAGTAGAATAATTAAGAGATAAGTTGGTGTCACACTGATCAGTTGGTGTCACACTGATCAGTTGGTGTCACACTGATCAGTTATAGCCCCACTTTACCTGTTAAGATCTTCTTCACCCGAATAGAGAGGGGTAAGTTTTACCAGGAAAATAGTCAAGTGGTTAGTTACATGAAGGGTAGGAGGTACCAAGAAGAAATTAGGTCTGTGGTTGGTAACAATTACCACCTGCAACTCTAGTGAAAGAATAGATACCTACACTAATTACAAACAATTAGGGAAAACAAACCCTAATATTGGACTATAAAAGGAACACAACTTAAAAAAAATACTAGAAGTTGGGTATAAGTTACGAATTATCGATCGGTTTCACATCTTCGGTCATTAAGAGAAAACGATATAATATTTAATTTTTGTATCTGAGGTACCTCGGATACCTGCAACCAATAAAATAATTATTATTATTATATTGTTTCTTCTTATATGACCGAAGATGAGTAACCGACCGATAATTCGTAACATACCCTCCACTATCAGTTAATTGAGAACACAATGATTAATTGTTTGCGAGTGTTTTGAAGAGGTGTTAACTAATAGGGAAATAACCTTAGTGAAGGAAATGGGGATTTACTCCGTAGACAAACGTTTCCAGGGAAATGTTAGAGAAAGGAGAGGTGGAAATTAGTGACCCACCGTAAAAAGGAACAGGTAATAAACACCAAGTGGTGAGTCAGTGGCCAAAATAATATCGCGTCTTGCGGGAGCTAAAATCCTTATTTTGGGGTCACGTGACAGGCAATTTAGCGTCAGTTTAATGGAGAATAGATATTATAACTGAAACATATTTAATGGAGAAATGATATAACTGAAACAAAATAAGGTTTTACACCGTCTTCCTCAGCGTCCTGCAATCGCTGCAACACTTCCTCTCTCTAGAGTAGTTTATCATAACTCTATGGTAAACACCAGGAAAAAGATGTATCGCGGTAAACAAGATCACAAAATTAGAATTAGTAAATTCAAAGAATAAAATTAGTTGACGTCTGAATAAGAACAAAAGGTCATATTGCTGACGTCAATAGGATATTATATACAAGGGACTGGAAGAAGCAGTCAAACAGGAAAATGGTTCAACGTACAAAGTCACCTACCACCAGTCGGTAACAATAGAATTTAATATAGATAATTTATGGGGTATAAATAAATACAATAAGTTGTCTAATAACTCTTTGCAGTTTTTGTGATCAGATTTGGCACTTCAATAAAGTATGAAAAGTGGTAAATAGAACGATAAAGAGTTAATAGAATCACTATTAGAAGATAGAGTCAATAGAATTACTATTAGAAGAAAGAGTCAATAGAATCACTATTAGAAGAGAGCAAAGCATCTGAACGGTACTCTAGTGTTGATTTTAAATCATTCCAACAGATTGTTCAAATAAATGAGACTAGAGACAAACGCGGAAAAACACTACCAGTCTACTTGTGATTTTCCTTCCTAATTACTAATAAGGACTACAGTCAATACAGGGAAAATACACAAACTAGTGACGAGCATTTAGTGTACGAACTTGAGAGGCAAGCATTTGTTGTACGAACTTGAGAGGCAAGCATTTGTTGTACGAACTAGAGTGACGAGCATTTAGTGTACGAACTAGAGTAACGAGCATTTAGTGTACGAACTAGAGTAACGAGCATTTAATGTACGAACTAGTGTAGTGACGAACATTTAGTATAGCAACTAGTGCAGTGATGAACATTTAGTGTACCAACTAGTGTAGTGATGAACATTTAGTGTACCAACTAGTGTAGTGATGAACATTTAGTGTACCAACTAGTGTAGTGATGAACATTTAGTGTACCAACTAGTGTAGTGATGAACATTTGGTGTAGCAACTAGTGTAGTGATGAACATTTAGTGTAGCAACTAGTGTAGTGATGAACATTTAGTGTACCAACTAGAGTAGTGACGAACATTTTATTTACGAACTAGTGTAGTGACGAACATTTAATGTACGAACTAGTGTAGTGACGGACATTTAATGTACGAACTAGTGTAGTGACGAACATTTAATGTACGAACTAGTGTAGTGACGAACATTTAATGTACGAACTAGTGTAGTGATGAACATTTAGTGTACCAACTAGAGTAGTGACGAACATTTTATTTACGAACTAGTGTAGTGACGAACATTTAATGTACGAACTAGTGTAGTGACGGACATTTGATGTACGAACTAGTGTAGTGACGAACATTTAATGTACGAACTAGTGTAGTGACGAACATTTAATGTACGAACTAGTGTAGTGACGAACATTTAATGTACGAACTAGGGTAGTGACGAACATTTAATGTACGAACTAGGGTAGTGACAGACATTTAATGTACGAACTAGTGTAGTGACGGACATTTAATGTACGAACTAGGGTAGTGACAGACATTTAATGTACGAACTAGTGTAGTGACGAACATTTTATTTACGAACTAGTGTAGTGACGAACATTGGATGTACTATAATATAGTACATCCAATGTTCATCACTAAACTAGTTCATAAATAAAATGTTCGTCACTACTCTAGTTGGTACACTAAATGTTCATCACTAAACTAGTTCATAAATAAAATGTAAATAAAATCTAGCGGTACAACTGACTATTACTACTATATAGTAGTAATAGTCAGTTGTACCGCTAGATGGCGTTGCTACAGATTTGGTGACAAATAATATGAATACAAACGCACCCACGGAGTTCAAAATATTCACCGCTAGATAGAGTAATTATAGAATTTTTAGAAGGTTTTTAAAAGTCGAATAGTAACGTATTGCTCTATTATTTATGTTTCAAAATTAGTTTCTTCACATTTCAAATTATAAAAACTGAAGTAGCCCTTATATTGGCAAAAAGGAAGCCAGTATAATTCGTGACATACACGTTACATATTAAATATCTTGCTAAACAATAGCTATGACAAAGCCACAGTAGATTTGCACACAAACTTGTAACAGTTGGAGAGTGGACTAAACTTTGATATGTTGTATGTACCAAGTTACAGAGACTAACCACGGTGTGAACGATGCTGTACTCTCACTGTGAGCTACCTACTGAACAAACTCAAACTCATTTTAAAGAAAGACTATCAGAAAAAAAGCGTCACTGCATGATGCTTAATTTCACAAATCACAGTTTTATAATTTCCAATACTTTTCAAATCTTACAAATTTGTCACCGTGTACCCAGACCAATTGCAAAATATCTACAAACATTACAATTAGTAAAGGTTCTTTTTGAAAATGTGAAATTAGTAACAATGCTTTTGAAAGCATCAAAGATATACTTTTCTCTGACTGTACCCACTGTACAAATATAACAGTTTGAACAGTTGTAAGATGTACCATCTGTTACAAAGATACATACACCTCTAGTGGGGCAAGGAAAAACAGTAGTGATATATTTGTAGCTAGGCCTACAGTTGAAATATAAGTAGGGGGACATCCATTGGTACGGGACTACAGGTACATTGGTACAGGACTACAGGTACATTGGTACAGGTACATGAACGAATAATGTAAATTAGTAAAATATATTTATTGTAGGTTATATTCTCTAGTAATTTAATTGGAATATTATAATAATCATAGAAATATTATAAATAATAATCATAGAAATACTATAAATAATATCATAGAAATACTATAAATAATTATCATAGAAATACTATAAATAATTATCATAGAAATACTATAAATGAAGAGTTTGGTTCCAAAACGCTATAAATCCATTTTGATCAATTTGAGTTAAAATGTGTTTTCTTTACCAAGAAAGTACAAAGATGAAAACCACTATTTTCTGTTTCAATCATTCACATAGCATATTGAGGTTATAATAACATAAACAATTCAAATCCACAATACCGACGAAATACAATATTGATTTAGGTGGAAACTCATTTTTTTCAAAAGTGGCGTTTATCGCGTTTTGGAACCAAACTCTTCAAATAATTATCATAGAAATACTATAAATAATTATCATAGAAATACTATAAATAATTATCATAGAAATACTATAAATAATTATCATAGAAATACTATAAATAATTATCATAGAAATACTATAAATAATTATCATAGAAATACTATAAATAATTATCATAGAAATACTATAAATAATTATCATAGAAATACTATAAATAATTATCATAGAAATACTATAAATAATTATCATAGAAATACTATAAATAATTATCATAGAAATACTTTAAATAATTATCATAGAAATACTATAAATAATTATCATAGAAATACTATAAATAATTATCATAGAAATACTATAAATAATAATCATAGAAATACTATAAATAATAATCATAGAAATACTATAAATAATAATCATAGAAATACTATAAATAATAATCATAGAAATACTATAAATAATAATCATAGAAATACTATAAATAATAATCATAGAAATACTATAAATAATAATCATAGAAATACTATAAATAATAATCATAGAAATACTATAAATAATAATCATAGAAATACTATAAATAATTATCATAGAAATACTATAAATAATTATCATAGAAATACTATAAATAATAATCATAGAAATACTATAAATAATAATCATACAAATATTATAATAATCATACAAATATTATAATAATCATACAAATATTATAATAATCATACAAATATTATAATAATCATACAAATATTATAATAATCATACAAATATTATAATCATAGAAATACAATTATTATAGAACTATAATAAAATATAATATTTGTCAAATAAGTAATTAATTATCATTTTTGTAACACTTATCTACAACAGAGTATCTTCACCAAGAAATAAATTTTATAATTGAAGAGCTTGGATAGAACTAAATAAATAAACTGTATCTTTAGTCATTACTATAATGTAATTAATTTGAATATAAAATAACAGGTGACAAAACATAAAATTAAACACCAATAAAACGAATTATATTCCAGTAACAGATATTGGAATATCTGCTGTTATCTCTAGCGATATTACCCCTCAATAGAAAACTTCATAGAAAACTATAGAAACTTTACTTTCACGGGGGACAGCACTAATGAAATCAGCAGAATTAGCTTAGTATTTAAAATGTTACATATTTACCAAAATTTTGATATAATTGCATGGACATTATTAGCTAGGAGCTTTATCATATTAAAGTGTGTAATATAGGAGGACATACAATACAAACATACAATATTTATAATATACAGGGCATGGAATAGATGTGTACTGTAAAAGTTGAGAGTAAATTGTCAGTGTCTTCCAGTCGCATATAATTTATTTGATGGAACAATCACTTACCTGCTTAAATAGTCTATATCTTTGGTTACTTTACACAGAAAATAAATTATAAATAAAAACCTAGAGAGAATAATTTGAATGGCTGAGTGGTCAAATTCTCCATAGATTCATTCATTAAAATTTGAAATGATCTACTTCTGTGATTATTAATTGGATTTTTTTTTTCAGACAGAAAAAAAAGATAATGCGAGTCCATAAACAAAAAATAATTTCAATGAAAAAAAAAATGAATAAGAATCTGACCACACAGGCACACACAATGATAAAAAAAATGAATAAGAGTACTCACTTTTTTTGGTGTGATCGAGAACGACTTCTGTGTCGGCTGTAACCACTGGAGTGTGGCACATCCCTGCGTCTCTTTTCTCTGGATCTGTCACGACTGTAACTCCTGTGGCGACTGCGAGAACGACTCAGCTCTGAGGTGCCAGCCTCATTATTGTAATATCTGGATCGAGGCATCTGAAGGGGACCAAGAAACACTATTACTTTAGTAGTCTATTGAAAGTACTTCAGCAGCATTTTTATTGTTTGAAATAGAATATTTATGGCAAAGGGAAAAAGATTCCATTAGAGGTCAGGCAAATTTACAATCAATTATATTAAATTCACTGCAAACACTTCTGAATTATTCTCCATGAATATCTACTTTATTTATTCTTCTGTTGATTTATTAATAGTGACTATTAATAAATCAACGAAAAAATCATATTATTAATAGTGAGGATTGGACTCTTCTGGTTTCTAAAGTTATTAATAGTTCACAATATTTCAATGTTTTCACAATGTTTTCTTGGACCGTTTATAGGTAAAAAAAATACATAAACTTATTATTTTTACTTGGAAACGGGCCAAAAAACTGATAGAAATATCATGAACTATTAAAAAACTATAGAAGGCAGCAGAAGTCACTGAACAGGATCAGCTTTTTTCTCTTCATTCTAAATCTCTGATAGAATGTTACACATTTAGATAATTTGGAAACAGTATATACCAGTCGGCAAAATATGGAACATTTTTAACTTTTCCTGTGCACAATAATTAGTTACTTCTAATATTTACATATAGTTTGTTGAGAACAGAAAGTGCAGTTCTAGCCAAATAGCCATATATATCAACAATTCATACCATATAAGTATATATCTTCATGTAATAATGTATATTTATACAATTGACATTAAAATCTTCATCTGAGAGCCAATTTTCCATCACTACACTGATGACTATGGGTCATGTTGCAATGATTTAGAGGTTGGTTACCAATTTTAGAGCTAAAAATCAAGATAGAAACATAGGAATTAATTCATAATTTTAAGCCAACTAAATATATTTGAGTATTATTCTTCAATTTCTTTTGAAAAGTAAACAAATTAAGTTTGGTTAATGAATCTCATCTTTTTCACATAATAAATTGTCAAATTGATCCACTCCATGTTTCAAAGTATGGACAAAGTCGTCAGTATATTGGTGACTTTTGAGGGGTGAAATAAGTTGAGAAACTGTACATAACAAGTAATTCACTCAAAATAGTCTCAAGAGATACACATACATCAAACATGAAGTATAAGGATGTTTTCAAGTTCACTTAGGAAGTCAAATTACTTTAAAGTATCTCAAGTGTGACGACCTGGATCCATTTTCTCACTAAACTGGCAACTTTCCTGCCATGCTTTGAAACATGGGATCCAATTTCTAAATTTGTGACCATGTTCCT
Organism: Caprella mutica; assembly: GCA_947561585.1. Lineage (NCBI taxonomy): Eukaryota > Metazoa > Arthropoda > Malacostraca > Amphipoda > Caprellidae > Caprella > Caprella mutica. The sequence continues at coordinate 46,619 of CANNZV010002569.1, read as the reverse complement.
TTCGATATCTCTGCAGAAAATTTCAGTCGAAAATGTAGACTTATGAGAGCTAAACTTAATTGATGAATATTCCTGCAGGCTGCACTTGCAGGAGAAATAGCTTATTAAACATGATTGATGAATGTTCCTGTTGGAGGAATGATTTATTATTGATGCTGTGACTCCAGCCAGGAAAAAAAGATGAAACAGTTAATATATGGCAACATATTCAGGAAGCTTTCCATATTCTGCATGTCGCAAAAGATCTTTGGAGACATTTTTAGAGGGACAATATATCTTAGTAAGATCTTGCCAAACTACAGGAACTGGTAAACTGTTCTCCAAGACATCCTCTATTTTGGCTTCTGTTCTCAGTAAAATACATGTGAATAAACCAGTCTGTATTTGGTACACAAAATCAGCCCAGTCTGCAGAATAATGAGGATATGGGACATTTTTAACATTTACTGTGCGAACAATCCTTAATTTCCTCTTATATTTGCATGTATTTTACTGAGAACAGAAGCCAAAATAGAGGATTTCTTGGAGAACAGTTTACCAGTTCATGCAGTTTGGCAAAATCTCACTGACTTTTTCAAAAAGTTGAAAAAATCTACTAACAATTTCCAGCAATTTGGCTGATACACCAACATTTTCATAATTTATCCTCTAAATTTATTGTGACATAGGAATAAATAACTAAAAATCCATTGAATTTCAAAGGAGAAAAATATCAACAGATAAGACGGTGGAACTTAACATGAAATACAGTCTGGTGAACCATGTTAAATATTTCAAAGTGTGGCGGGAAAGTCGTCAGTTTAGTGAGAAAATGGATCCAGGTCGCCACATTGAAGGTACTTTAAAGGAGAAATTTGACTCTCTAGTGAAGATTTTACACTTGGAAACATCCTTATGCTTCATGTAGGTATCATGCATGTGGATCTCATTAGACAATTTTGTGAGTGATTTACTTGTTATTTACATGTTTTTCAACTTATTTAACCCCTCAAAAGTTGCCAATATAATGGCAACTTTGTCCACACCCAGTCTGTATTTGGTGCACAAAATTCCACTGACTTTTAGAAAAAGCTGAAAAAATCCACCATAAATTTCCAGTAATTAGGCTGATCCACCATCATTTTACCCATTTTTCCACCAAAAATTAATGGTAACATAGGAGTAGATAGCTAAAAATCCACTGACTTTGTCAGAATATTATTTTCAATGAAGAAAAATTCAACCGACATGTCAGTGGAATTTACCATAAAATACAGACTGGGCTCCACACTTTAAAAGATGGCTGGTGAAACGAAATATCTAGTCTGTATTTTTGTTTCATGGTAAATCCCACGGTAATAGCATAGGAGAAAATAAGATAAAGATATTTCTTGCCATTTGCAATTCAAGGGCTCAAAATAACTGTCAGAATCTTGCCATTAAAATGGGCCAAATTGCAAGTTTAGACATGCTTTATTACCTGAAATTTTTTCAGCTTTTTGAAAAAGTCAGTGGAATTTTGTGTACCGTAACCATATACAGACTGGCAGCCAGTCTGGAAAAAGTGGTCTTTTCTGATGGATTAATTACTCTGTTGGAGTTTAGCAAACCTTAAAATACAGTAATAATTTAATGGGAACTGTATAATCCTCAGCATTTAGCCTCTAAAATTCATCGGTTAGCCTAAGGTATTTTCCAGAGTGGACTGGCAGTGGCTGAATATAGGAGCAAATTAACCTAGTTTGCAGAATATGGGACATTTATAACATTTTCTGTGTAAACAATCCTTAATTTCCTCTTATATTTACATGTATTATAGTGAGAAGTGAGAACAGAAGCTAAAATAGAGGATTTCTTAGAGAACACTTAACCAATTCCTACAGTCTGGCACTTTACCAGTTCCTGCAGTCTGGCCAGTCTGCAGAAGGTGTCTCTTCTCCCAAAGATTTTAATTTGAGAGACAGTTACTCTCTGACTCTCGGTAGCAGATTCAGAATCTCCCGCAGCTAAATTAATGGTAACATAGGAATTAATTAAAAAACTCCAGCAGCTAAATTAAAGGTATCATAGGAATTAATTCAAGATCTCCCGCAGAGCAACTCTGGAAAAAGTGGTCTATTCTGGTGAATTAATTACTCTGTTAAAGTTTAGCAAACCTTAAAATACAGTGATAAATTAATAGGAACAGTATAATCTAGCCTCTAAAATTCATCTGTAATAGCCTAAGGTATTTTCCAGAGTGGCAGTCTGGAAATTAAGGATGTTTGCACAGAATTTCAGAAAATGTTAAAAATGTCCCATATTCTACCAGTTTGTATTTGGTGCTTTGAACTCCTCTGACTTTTTCATAAATCTGAGAAATAGCTGCCAACATTTTTCATCAATTTGTCTAGTCCTCCAACATTTTTCCAGTTTCCCCTCTCAAAATTAATGGTAATATAGGAATTAATAGCCAAATATCCTCTGACATTGCAGGAATATTTTTATTAAGAGAAATTGAATATCTCCTGATATATTATTGGAATTTACCACCAAATACAATCTGGATATTCTACAGAGCTGAGAGTTGGAGAGTCCAGACTGGAGACAGACGACAGTTTCCTAACTATTTCCTATGCTTACATGTTAGCCTATTATTAATTTATTGGAGATATTTTAGAGAATTCTTGTCATTTTGAATACAGATTTGAAAATCTTTGGAGACAAATTGTTCCCAAAATAATATCTCAAGAGTCAGATTTGACACACTTTGCAGACTGGGATGTAACACCAATTTTTCTATATTAGATAGATAGGTACTTGTGAGTACTGAGTAGTGACCGTACTAGGGTCACGCAGGTGAATTGCGGCCCTTTAATTTTTAATTGCGGTCCTCTCAAGAGAGTCTCTAAAACATTCTAAACCAAAATTACATTGAAATGTTGCATAGCTATCGGAATAAGCACAGTGCATGCTACAATTAATTACTTTGTTTTTAACGAGTGTTTTGAGGCTATGACGTTTCTGTTGTTAACCATGTTTCAAAGTGTGGCAGGAAAGTCGCCAGTTTAGTGAGAAAATTGATCCAGGTCCTGAGGTCGCCACATTTAAGGTACTTTAAAGGAGTAATTTGACTTCCTAGTGACAATTTTACACTTGAAAACATCCTTATACAGTCCAGTCTGTATTTCGTGGTAAATTCCACCGACATGTCGGTAGAATTTATCCCCTTTGAAAATAATATTCTGGCAAAGTCGGTGGATTTTTAACTATTTATTCCTATACTACCATTAATTTTTGGTGGATAAATTGGGAAAATGTTGGTGGATCAGCCAAATTACTGAAAATTTATGGTGGATTTTTAATTTTTCAGCTTTTTGAAAAAGTCAGTGGGATTTTGTGCACCAAATACAGACAGGCTTATACTTCATGTCTGATGCATGTGCATCTCTTAAGGGGACCATCCCCGAAGAAAACACAAAATTTAATGATTTTTTTTTTCATAATTAAGTACCTACCAATATTGTGAACAATGTGAGAGACCAAAAATAACTATATCTCTAAAGGCGGAGGGGGGGAGGAGGGTTTTCAATAACATTTCAAGATTACGTGCTGCAACTGCGATTTCCACTGTCAGCTATGACGCGTGTGACGTAATGTTTGTATTAGCCAATTAGCATAGAGATGCAATATACATCTCAGTTTCTTTGTGTGAGTGCTATATTGCAATTCAGTTAGTTTGATGATACCCCCACCTTTGAGTGGATATGGATAATAGCTGAGCTTATGCTAGCGGCCTGTCTGCAGAATGTGTCTCTTCTCCCGCAGAGACTTTTAATTTGAGAGACAGTTACTCTCCAAGTAATATAGCATGTCCAAACTCACCGTCTTAATGGCGAGTTTGTGACAGTTATTTTGAGCCCTTCAATTGCAAATGGCGAGTTTTATCTATTTTTCTCCTATGCTACAATGTTATTTTGAAGAGAATTTATGAAAATTTGATCATTTTGGAGAATTTGTTGAATTTTGGAGAGAGCTGGAGAGACATATGGTGAGTTTATGAGACATACTATTTTGCTTGGGTTACTCTCTGACTCTCAGTAGCAGATTCAGAATTTCCCGCAGCTAAATTAATGGTAACATAGGAATTAATTCAAAATCTCCCGCAGCTAAATTAATGGTAACATAGGAATTAATTCAAGATCTCCCGCAGAGATCTCCAATTTCTAAAAATTCAATCAAAAACTCCCGCAGTCTAGGAAAAATGTTCCATATTCTGCAGACTGGGCTAGCGGGGATACAGTGCAAATAGAGCACTAGACTTTCAACCTCAATTTCTCGCACTTCTAGAAAGGTGAAAAAATGAGTATTCAAAACAAAGCCCCTGGTTTTTGGTTGAAGCTAGAACATTGCGGTTTTTTGCATTCGATACTCCATAATGATATCTACAATATGATTTTCTTCTATTTTTGATTTTCGAATTTGTTGTAGAAAATTTTTTCGGACAAAATTTTTTTTTCAAAATTTTTGGTTTACTTTTTATGAAAAAGTCGAAATTTAGAAAACCCATTCGAAAATCAAAAATCTAAGAAGATAATATAGTAGATATCAGTATGGAGTATCGAATGCAAAAAACCGCAATGCTCTAGCTTCAACGAAAAACCAGGGGCTTTGTTTTTTGAAATGGTTCGAAATTTGTTTGAAATTCGAATAACTCGTTTTCTATGGGTCTAATCGAAAAAATGTCAGGAACAAAAACAATAGATAATTCAATTTTATATATACATACAAAGTTTCAGAACCATAACTTCAATAATAAAATTTTTTCAAAATTTTGGGGACAGTCCCCTTAAGTCTTTAAGACTATTTTGTGAGTGATTTACTTGTTATTTACATATTTTTAAACTTATTTAACCCTTCAAAAGTCGCCAATATACTGGCGACTTTGTCCACACTTTAAAACATGGACATGGGTAGTTAAAGGACGCAGTTAGTTAGTGGGCCGCAATTTACCTGCTTGACACTACCAAGATTATAGTCTATAGATAATAGATAGGTACCACGATATTATAAGCTAGATGGTCAAGTGCCGGTCTGCAGAATAATGAATATGGGATAGGTATTTGTAACATCTTCTGTGCGAACAATCCTTAATTTCCTCCTATATTTACATGTATTTTACTGAGAAGTGAGAACCACTCTGGAAAAAGTAGTCTCTTCCATAGGTATCTAAAAGCTGAGCGGCGCACCACATTACGGCGCACCACTGTACTATCTATTAATGACCTCAATGTGAAAAACTGTTATGTAGTGTGTTGTATCCGCTAGTTTGTTGTTCTGTACACTTCATGATTGTTTAATGACCTGGCAGGGGGGTTCGGGGGGCCGCACGCCCTCCGATACATCTACCTAACGGCTAACTGATAAGTTTTTATTTACACCTCAGACTGAAAGTTTACAATAGTTACCCCATAAAATTACGAATACAGTTTTCTATGATGAATTTTATTTTCTATTCCAAATTAAACATCTCAATCGAATAATTAAACTGTGTAGTATAAACATTGGATTCAGGTACCGTCAGGCGTCGGACCAAGTAATAAAGCATGTCCAAACTCGCCATTTTAATGGCGAGTTTGTGACAGTTATTTGGAGCCCTTCAATTGCAAATGGCGAGTTTTATCTATTTTTCTCCTATGCTACAATGTTATTTTGGAGAGAATTTATGAAAATTTGATCATTTTGGAGAGAACTTGTTGAATTTTGGAGAGAGCTGGAGAGACAAATAGCCAGTTTATGAGACATACTATTTTACTTGGGCGTCAGACCAGTCTGGAAAACAGCTTAGGCTAACAGCCAAGTAAAATAGTATGTCTCATAAACTCGCCATTTGTCTCTCCAGCTCTCTCCAAAATTCAACAAATTCTCTCCAAAATGATCAAATTTTCATAAATTCTCTCCAAAATAACATTGTAGCATAGGAGAAAAATAGATAAAACTCGCCATTTGCATTTGAAGGGCTCAAAATAACTCTCACAAACTCGCCATTAAAATGGCGAGTTTGGACATGCTTTATTACTTGCGCTAACAGATGAACTCTATATGCTAAATGCTGCGGATTATACAATTTTTAGCAATTTACCATTAATTTTTGAAGTCTGTAAAACTCCAACAGAGTAATTAGTTCATCAGAAAGCACCTATTTTTCCAGACTGGGCGTCAGACCCAGTCTGTATTTCATGGTAAATTCCACCGACATGTCGGTGGAATTTTTTCCCCTTAAAAATAATATTCTAGCAAAGTCGGTGGATTTTTAGCTATTTATTCCTATATTACCATTAATTTTCAGTGGGAAAATGGATAAAATGTTGGTGGATCAGCCAAATTACTGGAAATTTAAGGTGGATTTTTTTAGCTTTATCAAAAAGTCAGTGGAATTTTATGCACAAAATACAGACTGGCGTCAGACATGAATTTAATACGACAATTAGAATTAGGTAAGTACCTATCAAATTAACTCCATTTATCATTAATCTGTATTCAAATTACCTATCTAATAGAATGTACAGTGGTGCGCCGTAATCTGGTGCAGTGGTGCGCCGCTCAGCTTTTAGATACGTATCGTCTCTTCTGATGGATTAATTACTCTGTTGGGAGTTAAGCAAACCTTTAAATACAATAATAAATTAATGGAAACTGCATAATTCGCAGCATTTAGCCTATAAAATTCATCTGTTAGCCTAAGGTATTTTCCAGAGTGGACTGAGAACAGAGAGCAAAATAGATTATTTCTTGGAGAACATTTAACAGTTCCCCAGTCTGCGGAATGCGTCTCTTCTCCCGCAGAGATTTTAATTTGATACTGTTACTCTCTGACTCTCCCGGTCTCTCCGTAGCAGATTCAGAATCTCCCGCAGCTAAATTGATGGTAACATAGGAATTAATTCAAGATCTCCCTCAGACTCGCAGAGATCTCCAATTTCTAAAATTCTATCAAAAACTTCCGCAGAGAGTCTTGGAAAAATGTTCCATATTCTGCAGACTAGCCAGTTCCTGCAGTCTGGGTCAAGTGGATGTGTTCTAGCCTTCTAGGTAATGATATAATTATTGATATTAATTATACAGTCTATATTACTATAATGGTAGCAGGCTTGAGGCTACTATAGGTACCTAGATTAAAAACGGTTATGGTCAACTTACATTATTTGCTCTATAGCGTTCCAATTGCCTCCAAAGGAAATCCAGAATGAACTATGAATACGGATTTGACAGAGATATTCGAGAGGAACTAAAATTTCAGACGACTATCTACACGTTGGGAGACATCGGGAGTTGGTTTGTTATTCATAACGACAACGTTCACTTCTTCACTTCAAAACCCGCATTCCTAAACAGAAGGGCGCCATTTTGGTTTAGTCTCGAAAAACTGGCAAGACTTGCGTTTCATCAAGGCTTGTTTTCAAAATAATAATTTTTGAATTTGAAATTTGAACAAATGACAAAATATTTCACAAAAATTTACCAGCTGATCATTAGATTACAAACTAATGCAATAATAATATAATAATCGATATTTTTCTGAATATTATGTTGAAGGTTTTATGCCAGGCATCATCTATGTAGTCATCATTCTTCAGTGACTTCGGGATAGAATAATTGGATAAAAGAAATATGTGGAACGATGGTTCAAACCTTTAATTCAATTAAATAATAAAATGCACGACTAGTTATAGGTGTCATATGTTCAACAGTTCTCATAAGAGCTGGCCATGTCTTAATATTATCAAACAAATATGTGTATACGGTATACCTACCTATTTTACCAATCAAAACTTTATGGTAGTATTCTCATGAAGAGACAGAGCAGGTTGACTTTTATTAAGTCTTTTGATGTTATTTAAACATTGCCATCTATCGGATGTTCGATCAAATTTATTCATTTTAACAAAGCCCCCATTATCATAACATCTTTTAAATTGGGGGCTGTGAACAATACATTGTTGGCCCAATACAGAACGAAACTCTAGGCAAATGTTATAGGCCAACAACGGCAAAACTCTCAGACTCTCATGCTGTGAAGACATGTTGTGTCCTATCTCTTGTGAATTAATATAGAAGCTATGGTGAATTCTCGTATCTGTATGAAGTGAAAACATTAGTTATTAAGGTGAATAATAGATTTAAGGCAATAATGTGAAAGAAGTTTGTGGTGTAACTGGGAGTACAGTAGAACAGTGAAGCTGGAAAATTGTGGGAGGTAAACTCATGGAACCAGTAGTAGTTCCCTGGCACGGACACCCACAAAGAAAGAAAAGAAAAAGAAGCAAGAAAAAGGAACTGAAGGATGGAATGTGGCACGGGGAAGAAAGGGATGCGTCGTGATGAAAGCGAGGAAATGATGAAGGTATAGGAGAACGTGGAGATATGTGAGGAATGTGAAAGGAGAGTCAACAGTGGAGAAGATGGAATGGTATGTGATCTTTACCAAAGATGGTTTCAGGCAGAATGTGGGAAACTTACTAAGAAGGAATCCGAATATGAAATGCTGAACAAAATGGAAGACAAAGTTAAACGGTACTGTGGCCAGTGCACTGATAAAGTGAACAAACTAACGGAAGAAAATGGGAAAATTAAAAAAGAATGGAAGAGTGTGAGAAAGAGAATAGGAGTTTGAAAAAGGAGAACGAGATGCTGAAGAAAAGAGTGGAGGGAATTTAAATCAGGATTGGGATACTGGAAGGAGACTGTGAAGGAAAAATGGAAGAAAATGAGCACTGAGATTGAAAATCAGATGAGTTTGGCATTGGATGAAATGAAGAGAACTTGGATGGGAAAGTTTGAAAACATGAAACTAGAAAAAGAAGAGATCAGAACCACTATAGAAAAAGTGAAGACAAGGATGGATAGAATGGATGGGGAGGCAAAGGAGAGGATGAGGAAAACAAAGTGAGAAGTAGAAAATGAAATGGCAGATAGACTGAAAGAAATGGAGAGAGAATTCAATGAGAAACAGAAAGCAGAAATGGAGGGCATGAAGGGGGACATGGTAAATGTGAGGAAGCTTGGAGAGAAAATAGGAGAGGGAGACACCGAAGTAAGAATGAGGCAGATGAAGAAAATGAAAAAGGAGATCGCAATGGAAGGGATGAATGAGATAAAAAAGAAAAGCGCACAGGAAGGAAAACAAGTTGAAGCTATGTGTATGAAAATTGAAGATATAGAAAGAGAGAGACGAAAGAAAAACATTATCATTTTCAACCTGAGAGAATCGGAAAAGGAGGAAGCAGAGCAATATCAAGTCTTTGGACTTGTTTGTTGATTTTTCATGTACCTATTCTTTTTTCTATCTCAATTTTCACTCTTCTCACTTACCTCCTTCAACAACATCGACACCAACTTTCAATTTCATTGCCACTCATCTTTTCAAAATACCTAACACAATTGATCAAACCCCATTTAGCTCACTGAAACAGCAAAATAAGTAAGTAAATTAAACTAAACAAGTAAATAAATATCGTATAAATAGTTGAGAAAGTGTGAGATAGGTACTCTAGTATTTAATTTAGTTCGTTGTTTCTTTTCTCTTTCTATAATAAAGGTTTATTGCTCTTTTTTGACGAGCGCCTATTTGTACCTACCAAAGGTATATTATTTTTACAGCTGTCAGTTAGATCAGTTTAATTTTCGAGTGTATGTTATTTTCTTCATTAATCCACTAATGATTTTTATTTTGTATCTATTTTTAGATTACGTGTTCTACCTACCTTAAGGATTGAAAAAATAAAAGCCTGATGTTCCATTTGGGTTTCCAATTCAAACCTACCTAAGACTAAGTAACCTGACAAAGACAGAGAACCTAAGAGAAATTTTCTCTAAATATGATGAAAGATTATAAGTAAGCCAACTAAAGTATTAGGACGGCACAAGCAAAGGTACAGTGAGGATTTGAAGATGTGTGGAGAGATTTTTTCGGAGGAGATGGGTATGCAGGGCCAGGACACGAGAGTGGAAAAGCTGATAAGAATTGAAAAGAAAAAGGGAAAAAATAGACCACTGCTTGTGAAACTCGGAAGTGAGGAGGAAAAAAATGGGCCTTAAGTAATGCAAAGAAACTGAGACATTCAGAGAAATTTGAAAGGGTATACCTGGCGAGAGATATGACAGAGGAGGGAAGAAGAAAAGTTAGACAACTGAGAGAGGAATTGAGAGATCGGAGGCAGAGAGAAGGAGAATATAATTTTATAATTAGGCGAGGAAAAATTATAAAGATTGATAGGAGTGAGCAAGACCAGAGAAATGGAGGAGACTCACGAGAGCAAAGACAAAAAGTAACAACCGGTGGAAACGGAAGAGGAACAGACCCAAGGCAGAATGTGACAGATGGTGAAAACAGAGGAGGAGTGGTATGGAGGCGAGGTGCAGCTGGGAGTGGAAGCAGAGGAAGAGCAGACAGGAGGGAGAGTGTGACAGAAGGTGGAAATTTTTGAAGAGAGGATATGAGGAAGAGATGAGGTACGAGATGGGAGTTCAAGGTTAGAATAATGAATATACAAGGATTAACTAATGAGAAGTATACAGAAGTATATGGACTATTGGAAGAAAGAACAGTTGTATGCCTTACAGAAACGCAGAAAAAAGTTGATAACATCAAAGTAGGGCAACATGTGAAGGTAGTATGAGGAAGATGGAAGAGAAGAAGGGAGGAAGCATAATGGTCCTGTATGAGGAAAATAGTGGTATATTTTCAGAGAAGATGGAGGAAGAGTATGCTGACTGCATGGTGATGGCAGGAAGGATGGGAAAAGAGAAGATAAACCTTGTAATAGTATACTTGGGAACTGGAGGTGAGAGAGCGGTGTTGCAGAAGAACAGAGAGATGCTACAGTATACTAAAGGGAAGGTGGAGGATGCAGATGGAAGAAGAGAGATGATACTGGTGGTGGGGGACTTCAAGGGGCATCTGGGATATATAGGATATCAACAGGAGAATGAGAATGGAAAGGAGATCAATAGATTCATCGAAGAAACGGGCTTGCTGCTGATGAATTGAATATAGATGAGAAGTGCAATGGAATTTACACACGGGAGCGAGGAGAGAGCTAGAGTGTAATAGACCTGGTGATGGCAAATGAGATGATATATGGTAAAGTGAAGAAAGTAGATATAGATAGTAACAGAGATGTGATAGATGTATCAGACCACTGCCTGATTGAGGTGGTAATGGATATGGAAAAAGATAGAGGGAAGAAGAACTCAGGGTGGAAGGAGGTAACATACTATAGCACAAAAGAAGAAGAAATGAGAAGATATGTATAGAGAATGGAGGAGGAAATTGAGAGAGGAGAGGCAGTATCAATGAGGGATATAAATGAAGTAATGAGGAGAGTTGCAGAAGAAGTGCTGAAAATTAGATGCAGGAAGAAGGTGGATGATGAGGGGAGAGAGGAACCACCCAGGATAAGTAATGAGATAAGGAGTGAGATAGCAAAGAGAAGACGACTAAACAAAGCACATAGAAATGGAGAGGAGGATGGGAGGCAGGAGGCTTGGGGAGCATACAGAGAACAAAAGGAGAAGGTGAAGAGAATGATTAGTGAAGAAATGAGGAAATATGAAGATAGGATAGCAGAAAAGATAAGAGACATGCAGGGAGGAAGGGACATGTGGAAAATGGTGAGGAAATTAAAAGGAGAGAAAGTTAATGGAAATAGAAAACTGAAGTTGTATTTACAGAAGAAGGAGAGGAACTAGAAGAGGAGAAATATGAAGAGGAAATAAAGCAGTTTTGGGAAGGAATATATAAAATGCATGATAATAGGATGGAGGATGTGTGGAATGTAGAAACGAAAGTAGAATATGAAGAAACACTCAGGAGAGCTAGGGAGAGGGAAGCTAATCCAGAGGAGATGTGGCTACCCAGACTGGCAAACCCCTACTGGAATGTGAAAGTAATGGAGATGGTGATATAGAGGGAAGATGTGAGGAAGGCATTGGGAAACATAAAGAACAGGAAGGCTGGAGGATGTGATGGTCTGAAACCAGAGATGTACAAGGTACTGCAGGAGAGTGAAATATGTGTGGATGCATTGAGAAGAGGACTGGGAGGAGTGATAGGTGAAGGAGGAGAGCCAGAAGGGTGGAAAGAGTCAAAGACAGTGATGATACCAAAGGTAAGGAGGCCTAAAGTGTCAGAGCTAAGACCCATAGCTCTGACAGATGTGTCATACAAGCTGTTGATGAGGATAGTGAAGGAGAAGGTGGAGCGGTATGTGAAGGAGAACGGAATGAGGTGCGAGGAGCAAGCAGGATTCACGAAGGGGGGAGAGATTCTCGACAACTTGGTGATCCTGCAGGAATGTGTGAGGCGTACGTATAGTAGAGGAGAGGAGCTGGTGGTGGTTGTGGTAGACTTTAAGAAGGCATACGACTCGGTGAGAAGGGAGAAGGTGATTGAGGTGTTGAGGGAGTTCAAATTCCCAGCATATGTATTGGATCTTGTGAAGAGGATATATTGTGGTGACCGGACGAGAATAGTGGTGGGAGAGAGTGAGGTTGTGATAGATGTGGAGAGCGGAATAAGGCAAGGCTGCACAGCGTCACCACTGCTCTTCAAACTCCTGACATATAAGATTATTGAGGAAATCAGGAAAAGAGCAGGAAGCATACGGATGTGTGGAAGGAATATAAATAGCCTGTTCTTTGCAGATGATGGTTTGTTGTTGGCTGGAGTAGTGGAAGAAGCAAGGGAAACTATAAGAATTATGAAGGAGGTGGAAGGCGAGTTTGGGCTGGAGGTGAATTCTGGAAAAAGCAAATGTTTGATGTATAATCTTGGAGATGGAGTTGATGAGATAGAAGGAATTCAAGTGGTGAAGGAGATAAAGTATTTGGGGGTGGTTGTGGTAGACTGACGTGGATTGTATTAGGGACAGCGGAGGAAGATGATAGAGTAGGCAAGAAGGTTGAGCAACATGACTTACTCAGTAATTAAAAAGAGTTGCCACAAAGTGAAGATGGGCAAGTTTTTCTGGAAGTCAGTGGTGCTGCCCAGTGTCTTGTTTGGAATGGAGGTGGTAGATTTGAGGGAGGAGAACATCGGGAAGCTACAGAGACAGGAGAATGGAAATATGAGACGGATAATGGGTGCACCTAGATATGCAACCATTGCTGGAATGAGAGGTGAAATAGGGATAGGAACGATGAAGAGTAGGGTGGTGAGAGGGAGGCTACAGTACTTGAGGAGGAAGATGCAGGGAGGAAGTGAGTTGGTGAAGAGGATGATTGGAGAGATGGTGGAAGAAAACAGAAAAATACCTGAATTGGGCACATATTGAGGTGGATGAGGTGATGGCAATGAGCGGAGGAGAATTGAAAAGGAGAGTCGCAGAGAAAGTGGAAATGGAATGGAGGGCGGAGATGGAGGAAAGGAGCACGCTGTGGCTATACCGAAGATGTAAGACTGAGATAAGCGAGGAGGATTATGAGGGAGGAGAGGGTTCGAGATTGTGGTTCGGTGCGAGGACGAACTGTCTGTGGCTGGGAGACAGGAGGAGAGTGGAGGAGGAGAGGTGGAAGACCTGAAGCATTTTCTGATGGGGTGCGAGGCTTTGGAGGTGGAGAGATTGGAGGCGGTTGAGCTGCAGAGACTAAGACTGGAGAGAGAGGAGGAAGTCATGGAAGTGTTTTTGTTCAAGGAGGAGGGGAGGCAGAAGAAGATCACTGTTTTGGTGAGCATGTGGAGGAGGAGAGCGAGAATGGAGAGAGCAAGAGTGGAGGGAGCAGGATTGGATGAGGCAGAGTAGGATGATGAGCTGGAGCCGCAGAAAAAACAAATTCGATGTTATCTTGATGTATTGAAACAGCACAGGCCCGACGTTGGCCGACCTCACGGATGTCCACCTGTCCAGAACAATAAAATCACGTATAACCGACTTGTTCTGATGTATGGCCAGTGCAAATCCGACGGTTTATCAAATAAATTAATGACGGCAATACTAAATGTTGCCGATGTCATGTATGTCTACGGTCAGTGCATAGCTTACTTAATGATATTTTCATATAATAGGTTTATTATATTACGCTATACAGAACTAGTGAATATAACAGTTACTTCTAACAATATAGTAATTCAGAGGAGGGGGGAATAGAACAGTTGCCAATTCAAACTCAAATCTATATTATTTTACCTACGCTATTTTAACCAAACAATAATATTTTTTGGAGCAAGTAAAGATGACGGACCAGGGTCCGTTAACTTTACTAGTTTAAATTCTGGTCCGTTATGTTTACCAGGTTTATTTCTGGTCCGTTAACTTTACTTGGTTAAATTATTAATATTTGACCATTTATTGGAATAAGAATATAATTTTGGAATCATAGATACCACATTAAAGGATTTAAGTAGAAGTTTTTTCCATCTTTCAAAATGGATCACGTTTTTTCATCAATTCTTTCAATTAATAAAATATGCAAAATTAATGTATAATCATTAATATTATCATTTATAAGGTTGAATTTTTATAAAATAGTTAAGCGAATATTTTTCAAAACTAAAAAATGTATTCTGATTCGTTAACTTTACTAGCTTATTTTCTGGTCCGTTATCTCTACTAGCTTAATTTCTTGTCCGTTAACATTACCAGCTTCATTTCTGGTCCGTTAACTGTACTTGGTCCGTTTCTGGTCCGTTATCTTTACTTGCTCCTATTTTTTTATTTAAAATTGAATAGAAGTATAATTTTCAATGTAAATAATTATTTCAAACGTAGAAATAACTTTTTATACTAAATATAAGAATAAACTAGCGGCCAGGCTCATTTTTATGAATGAAATAAATAAAGTATAAAATTAATAATTGAAGGTTAACAGGGCGATTTATATCAAATTGTCAGAAACAGCTACAATTCCAAGGATATACTTAGTTGAGGAAGTTAAATTAGCTATTTGGTGTGATTAGTGTTGGGAGAGATCGTTTGCACCTAACCTCTTTGAATGGCTGGCGATAACTGCCTATTAGAACCGGTAGACAAGTATAATAAAGATAATGGTACATCAAAAAATCACAGGATTGATTAACCAATGTTTCACTTCAATGGGCCAGTTCTGTTTGGCAACCGTTGGCCCAGTGTCGTTTACCATACATTGGCCGCCCAGTGTGTAATCGCACTGGAATGCCAATTCCCGATCGTGTCTTTACTTTTCTAATGTTTACCGACGTTGGCCCGATAGTGCAAAGTTATCAGGCTCCAATCAAATATTTTTATTGCTTGAATCAACGAGGCAAAAGTTTCTTATCATTGTTCTGCAAACCGCATCAAATTTGATAGTATATTTTCAATTTTATATGCTCTTAAAGGTCCTCTCCAGGCTCCGGGAAAAAAAATGAGTTTATAACATAATATTATAGAAATAAGGTTTAGGATCATTATTCTGCAAACTGCATACAATTCGGTTCAGTATATATTTTATAATTTGTTTTTAAAGTTTTTTAATACTCTGTGAGCAACAATTGAGCGAATCACTAATCTGATGCTCAAGAAGAAGATTGTAGACTCTTTGTTTTGATTACAAATTTGAATTTTATAAACAAACCATGCGTTTTCGGCCTTTATATTAGATATTAATTGCTTCCTAAAGTATATTACAAGTTCATTCAATTTTATACCTTTACACTAATATTAGATGGATTTATTAAACCTAATACCTAGTTGACAATCAAAACAAATGGTGTACATTCTTTTTCCTCAGGCTGAAAATTTCTTAAATTAGTAAGTCGGAAGTAAATAGGTTTTGTAGAGTTTTGATTATAAAAATCTTTAAAAGCATATAAAATTAAAAATGTGTTACCGAATTCGATGCGGTTTGCAACAAAATGATAAGAAACATAAGCCTCGTTGAATAAGGCAATAAAAATATTTGCTTGGAGGGGACCTTTAAAGAATTTTATTATCAAAACTCTACAATGCTTATTCTACTTTTGACTTACTAATTTTCAGTCTGAAGAAAAAGAGTGTACACCATTTGCTTTGATTGCCAACTAGGTATTACACCGTATTAGGTATAATAAATCCATTTAATATTCGTGTAAACTTATTATAGAACTACTCATTTTTTTCCCGGAACCTGGAAATCACATTTAAAAAAATCTTACCCAGTATAGTTCTTCGTTTTTAAAAACAATAGCTATTTTTATTACAGGTAAAGCTCGTACAACGGATAGAGCAGTACCGGTAAATTGTCCGCTATGCCAATCAATGAGCGCTTATGGCGGACTCGGCTTTTACTTCTGTTGGTTAATTGGGGAATTAAACTTTGAAAGTTTTATTTAACAGCAGTTCATAGAAACGTTAATGAATCAAGGTAAACAATTTCAGATCATTGTTAAATGAAAATTGTGATTAAAACCTTCTAATATTTATATAACTTGCTTATATAAATGTACAAAATAATACGGTAGGTATAACTGTAACTATTCTAATCAGGGTATAGGAACATAAACGGGTATAGTACCTAGTAGACGACACAAAATTATGACGTCACCACAACAACACATTTCTTGTTTGTGACCGAGCGGCTCATAATTCCTCGTATTTGCATGTTAATATCGAGAAGTTTAAAGTCATTTTATAATGGTTTCGTGCTAAAGAAACGCGAAAATGGAGATTGAACCTCAAAGTTGAATATATAGATATAATTCAGGTGTGTTTTTCTTGTTCATTTCTTTATTTTATCTATAAAAAATAGGGTCTTGAACATATGCTACCTAACTAGAGTCCAAACTAGTTCTAGTTAACTGCTAAATTGTAGTTCCTATGAATAACATTTAAGGAAAAAAATAATGGAAATACAATTTAATCAATGCCTAGTTAGTAATTGATAAGAAAAAAATTAAATATGGAAGTGATTAGGTTTAAGTTAGTTTTCCCATGTTTCAAAGTGTGGTCAGAGTCGCCATTTCCAGTCACCCGGTGGTCACGTCAAACTAGATATTCTATCAGCTGATCATACCCTATTTTACTGTATCCTGAGTCTAATAGTTACATCTCTTTTTTATTTTCTATATAAATTTTCTAATCAAAGAAAATTTATAGGGAAAGGGTAACTAGATCAAAATACTTGAAATCTGAAAACAATTCATTAAAGTGTTGATTGAAATTTGGTAAATTGCAATAACTCTGAATATAATAAATGTTTGACTATAGATACTTGTTAGTCGAATAAATAGTATGTTAAACAATATAATCTAGAGGTCGTTGTAGCGATCAGTACGGTAGAACGGATATTCTAGTCCTTTGTAGGGAGTATACATTCCAAGATGGTCAGATGTAAGGGATTTTCCTGTACTACAATGCAATTTAATTAGACTATTTTTCAAATTTAAAAAAAAAATGATAATAATAATTCCAATTCAAAGTTTTTTTTATAGATAGAATAGGACTGTAAATCATAAATCACGCGAAGAGTCATCCTAGAGCCTGTTGTTCAAAAAACTCGTGTAAAATAGGTCTAAATAATAAACCAAACAGTATAACACTTTTGTTCTTTTGAGTTCTAAATGGATTTACTAAACATAATCCATATTATTATTTAATCCCCGAATAATCTTAATCTTAACGTTGCGTAGAAGACGCAACCTTTAAATTGTGTCTTCACATGCCTCAGATCATATAATGTATCTTTAATATTATATAACTTGTGTATTTTCCCGTTAAGAATGACGGGTTTTCAATAGTATTAATATTTGCGTAGCTTAACCAGTTAGAAGTGTACTATCCCAATTAAAAAACTTAAAAGATAATATTAATAGAGTCCCGTGATTATCATGGTTACATTTTCATATTAAAAAAGATATATTATTATCAAGGTAAATTACTAACTAACGGTCAGTTTCACATCTACGGACACCCACGAAAAAACGATATGAGAATTATATCGTTTTCCTTATGTGACCGGAAAATCTAAACTATATAGTTTTTTATATAATCGAAACTGTGGCACTGTCCGATAATTCGTAACTTACCCTCTTTATTTAGCTTTAAGGGAGGGGGGGGGGGACCTAATTAACATATGAATTATTACATCATGGTAGAAAATAATTTGCTAATGATGTGAAATCATTACAGCAGTAGGTGCTTACAAAGCGCTTAGATTGTTTAAAAAAAACATTTTAGCACCTAAATACCTAATTGCCATTAAATTACCAATAATGCGATATACGGTTAGTTTTATACATTTTTTCTTCCTTTTAATCTTAGAAAGTCTGACAGTGACCGTTGAGTGAAAATATTTTGTAAGAAATTAATTACGAATAGACTTCTTTTCAGTAAACAGTTTTTTTTATGGTGACCTGAATGAAGCCCACAAGGAAAAATGCCCACTGGTATAAAAGCCCACAACTACATAATATTAAAAATACAGAAAAACAAAGGTGTTTTAAATGAGGGCTAGTTTACAAAGGCACGAATTTTCCATTATTTTTCTATGCCTTGTACCTTTCGTCACATTAGGAAAGTCTTCATAGCTAAGATGAATAGCATACTGGATGAAAATGAATTTTTTAGTATATAAATTTGAAAATCCTCCGTGATTTTCATTTTACCCTTTCAAATACATTCCATCATAGAAAACTACATGTAGCATTAACTCTCAAACGTTCAGCATTTTAAGTGACTAAATATTATCCCAAGAACTGTAGAGGGTTAATAAATTGATAAAGAAATATCAATAATGATTAAAGGATAAAAATGAAAGAGCAAAATTAAGTTAACTTTATCGACTATTTGAATGAGGGAAGATTGAGAGCCTCATTGTGGAATAATTTGAAGCCATAACTACAGTAGTCAGTAGCCATAACTACAGTAGTCAGAAGCCATAACTACAGTAGTCAGAAGCCATAACTACAGTAGTCAGAAGCCATAACTACAGTAGTCAGAAGCCATAACTACAGTAGTCAGAAGCCATAACTACAGTAGTTATTTGTGGCAGCACTACATGTCTCCAGTAGTCTCAGGTACTGTGTTTTGAATCAGAGTGATGTTATCACCTTTCAGTAGAATGCGACCTGAAAATAGTCTGAATTAGAAAACTAATGCTATAGTTAACAACTTAAAAATGAAATAACCATTGGAACTGAAATCATGAGGTAGCCAAGCTATGCTATTTGCAACATTGGTTACTTCCTTTAATTTGAAGTGGCCAATTGAGAACAGATTTTTACAAACAAATTAAAAATAAAACAGGATTTCTAAACGAAATTTACCTAACCCTAAAGTTCTCAGTGGAAATTTTCAACAATCTAATTTCAAAATCTATTCATTAAATTATAATTGAAACAAATCAATTATGGGATTGACTCAACTTGAATAAAACTGTGCAAATCAAAATGGAAGTATAAAGAATAGAAAAATTAATACATTACAGTATTGCCAAAGTATAAGACAAGGAACATAGAAGTACTTCCTTCATTTCATTCAACAAAGAAATATAATTTGGGTATTAATTCAATATTGATTGAATTAATAATAGATTATACCCCTCATCAACATAAAATGTAACCATGAATTACTAACCAACTGGTTTCCTGGTATTTTTCTTTGTATGGAATTCTTCAGCCTGGTCCAACATAACATTCATGTACTCATCGAAACCAATGATGTGTCCTTCCAAGCGCAGATTCTGGTTTTCATAAAGCCATACCTGTACTCTTGCTCTTGATTGGAGATATCTGAAAATCAGGTTCTGAAGGACACTTTAGGTCAAGGAAATTAAACATTTGTGAATGATAAAAAAATAGAACCCAAGCATCATATGCTAAATTGTGTATGAAATATACAATTTATGATTGGTATAATTTCAAATATCCACCCGTCGTCTTGCCTAAAAATATCTAACAAGTCATTTTTATGTAAAACTGTAAATGCATTACATTGTAGAAATATTCTTTAATAATTCTAAATTAAACTTTTGTTTTTTCTTCCTATCAGTCTGAGCCAAACAAATTTTTTTCATCAACAAGTTCATCAATAGGAAAAAGCATAAAAGAACATGATCAATTTTTTAAAGATATAGGATATATAATTGAAGTGTAAATCAAGAGATTATCAACACTTTATCATTCAACAAACCAGGTTTAAATCCTTTTTTCATATGACAAAAATATGATCACAAGAACAATAAACAGTGAATAAAGGAATAAACTGACATTAACTCAGGCCATATTTCTGTAAGGCAGTTATTAAAGTTAATACCAGATATGATTTTAAATTTAATAAATTTTCCATTCAATAATTTATTCATATATAGGTGTTGCTAATCTTGAAAATACAGTAATAAATTAATGGGAACTGTATGATCTGCAGCATTTAGACTCTAAAATTCCTATGTAGCCAAGATTTTTGGGACAATTTCTTAATATTTAATTGCTGTGTTTACATGTTATTATTGGAGACTTTTGCAGACTAGCCTGGTCTGGGACTGGTGTCCAACTGTCAATTAAAGAAAGAAAAATGGCTTATATTTCAAAAGGTCAAAACTCAAATAGGTATCTAATTCCCTGAAATAATTGGCTTCAAATTTTTAATTAATTTCTATATTCTCAAGTTTGTTTTTGGCTGGAAATTTCCTTGAAGTATTTGTGAAAATTTAGCTCAAAATTGGTTCACAAAATGTTAAAACTATCTTACAATGAAAAAATCAGTAAAAATCATAGCATCAAAACAGTAGACCGTATTTCAATGTATGGACAAAGTCGCCATTTTCTCCAATATATTGGCAACTTTTGAGGGGTGAAATAAGTTGTAAAACCTATAATTAACAAGTAAATCACTCATAAAATAGCCATAAATGATGAAGGATGAATATGTAATTAGGGTATGCATCAGACATGATTAACATGATGTTTCAAAGTGTAAATTCTACACCAAAGAGCCAAATTTCTACTTAAAAATGAGTTCAATGAGGCAACATAGCTCCATTTTCTCACCAAACTGGCAACTTTCCAAGACTGCAGAATACGGAACATTTTTCCAAGACTCTCTGAGATAAATCAGAGCCCAATTTTAGAAATTTTATATCTCTGGGAGAGATCTTTAATTCATTCCAATGTATCCATTAATTTAACTGCGGGAGATTTTTGAATTAATTCCTATGTAACCATTAATTTAGCTGCGGGAGATTCTGAATCTGCTACTGAGAGTCACAGAGTAACTGCCTCTCAAATTAAAATCTCTGAGGGACAAGAGAAACATTATGCAGAGTGGCAAGTTAGGGATATTCTCTACAAGTAACAAGACTACAATCAATTTTGAATTTATTCCTATATAGCTATATTATATATGTCAAGCGCATTTGAGTGATCTGTAATATCGACCGCTTTCGCTGCGTAATCTGTTTGATCAGGTTGCGCAGCCATCGATCGCTAGCGCAGCAATCGATCGATTTCTGCACGTTGAAATGATATGATTTTTATTAATTTGTACATCAAATTGGCACATTATATAGCGTATATCAATCGATAGGGCAACCATCAATCAATTTCTGCGTGTTCGAATGATACAGGTTTTCATTGTTTATATGCATTTAATTAATTGTTTTGCTTTTACTGGAAAAATATTTTTAAATACTTTTTTATATTTAATAAGTCAACCATCTGTCAATTGTTGCGCATTTGAATTATATGGATTTTGATAGTTTATGCATCTAATTGTTACATTTAATAGAGAAACCACCAGTCGATTGTTGCGTGTTCTATGTTTTAAAGAATGGACAAAGTCGCCACTATATTGGCAACTTTTGAGGGGTTTAACAAGTTGGAAATAGTCTCAAGGACAAGAGATACACATACATCAGGCAAAAAGGCATAAGGATGTTTTCAAGGGTAAAATCTTCTCTAGGAAGCTAAATTTCTCCTTTAAAGTATCTTAAATATAGTAACCTGGATCCATTTCCTCACTAAACTGGCAACTTTCCTGTCACACTTTAAAACATGGTGAGCGTTTGAATGATATGGATTTTGTTAGTTTATCCATATAATTATTACATTTAATAGAGCAACCATCAGTTGATCATTGCGCGTTTGAATCAGTTGAATGATATGGATTTTGTTAGTTTATGCATCTATTTTCTACATTTAATAGAGATTTTATTAGATTGTTGCATGTTTGAATGATATTGATTTACCTGTATCATTCGAACGCGCAGAAATCAACCGGTTACGCTATCGATTGATAAGTAATAAAATCAAATGTGCCAATTTGATGTACAAACTAAAAAAATTCATAATTCGAACGCGCAGGAATCGATCGATGACCCAAGTAATAAAGCATGTCCAAACTCGCCATTTTAATGGCGAGTTTGTGACAGTTATTTTGAGCCCTTCAATTGCAAATGGAGAGTTTTTTCTATTTTTCTCCTATGCTACAATGTTTTTTTGGAGAGAATTAATGATAATTTGATCATTTTGGAGAGAATTTGTTGAATTTTGGAGAGCTGGAGAGGCAAATGGTGAGTTTATGAGACATACAATTTTACTTGGTCGATGACTGCGAAAAACTATTGATCAACAGATTGCGCAGCGAAATCGGTAAATATTGCAGATCAGTCAAACGCGCATGACATATATATACACTTATATACTGTACCTACTACCTAGGGTCAACCGGTCAAGCAGGTATAGTGCGGCCTACTAACTAACTGTGGAATCTTTCAATCTAACAACAGAAACATCATAACTTCAAAACACTCGTTAAAAACATACAAGTAATAAATTGTAGCATGCACTAAGCTTATTTTAATAGCTATGCAACATTTTAATGTAATTTCGATTCAGAATGTTTTAACTCTCATGAGAGGGCCGCATTTAAAAATTAATGAGCCGCAATTTACCTGAGTGACCCTATAGGTATACATTAATTTCACTAAAAAAAATTATAAATTAATCCCTAGATCTCTATGCACACTTTACCAGTTTCTGCAGACTGGCAGTGACTTATTACCATAGCTGCATAGCATTGCTACTCTACAGTCTCTAGACTCTAACTACCTAGTATAGAAATTACGTAATGGAATAAATAGAGATAACTAAATTTTAGAGTTTTGGAGATCATTTATGTGATAGACTAGGTGCCTAACTAGCTATAAAACTTTAAAAATTGCCATTTGGATAACCTTTGTGTTAAATTAATACGAAATAGGCTAGAGCTAATCTAAATATATATATATGGATAGTGCAATAAAGGATACAATAGGTTGAACCATAACCTTCTGTACTTTGTTCTTCTGTTGGTACGTCATCTTGATATATTTTTTTATAGAAATAAACAAATTAGTTTACTGTGCCTTTATTCGCTTTGTTGAACTAGGTTAGAAACGTTTTGAAATCTCCGGTGTATACTAGCGAGAAGTAGCATGCTTTAAAGTGTTGCCATACGGTTTGAGAGAAACTCTTAAAATAAGATAAGATGTGAAATTCTGCGTCCTTCAGCAAATAAAATCATTCTTATTAGGTTAAACTTGAAATTTCACTCCTCCAGCTCAGAAATATATTCACATAAGTTTTTAGTCCTATTTACATTTAAATTAATTTGAATGAATTCGAAGAAAGAATAAAATTAGAGACTGACATTTTTGGATGGTGAGAATTGATAGGCCCCCAGTAAACATTACAATATGTTGGGCCAACGTTGGTTCAACTTAGAACGAAACTCTGGGCCAATTTTGTCATGCCGGTCTCGGTGTATTGGGCCAGTCCATCTTATGGATGTCCACCGGCGCAGAACAGTATAACCACGTCATCATCATCAGTTGTAGTCGGATTTGCCTTTTCTGCGGCTCCAGTTCATCATCCTACTCTGCCACATCCAATCCTGCTCTCTCTATTCTTGCTCCTTCCATTCTTGCTCCCTCCATTGCTCCCAATTGGGCCAACGTTGGCCCAATTCAGAACGAAACTCTGGGCCAACTCTATCATACCAGTCTCGATGTATTGGGCCAACAAAGGTCCGACGTTGGTTCATCTCACGGATGACCACCGACCCTGAACAGTATAACCACGTTATAAACAACTTATTGGTACTGGCAATACGTAACGTTGCCGATGCCATGCGTCTACGGCCAGTACTTTTTTCACATAACAGGAGTATTAATTAGATTAGGGGATGATGGTCATCAATGGGACACTGGGAACAATGGGACATGCTGAATAACTTTTTTATTTGGAGGTAGGGGAGGATGGTCATCAATGGGACAAAAAACACAGAAAGATTGGTATCTCATTTACTATGGACAAAGTATGAAAAAATGAAAAATCCATGTGTAATATATGTAGATATTCCTTTATAAAATGAAACTAACTCGAATGCTGTCACATATTCTGTTGACTAGAAAAAAATTAAATAAATACAAAAAAAATGTCCCATTGTATAACATCACTGGTGAACAATGGGACATACCCTGGTGAACAATGGGACAGTTTATCAAACTTGTTTATTGTTGAGGTTATGGTCAAATTTCAAGTTCGAATTATCTCTTTATATTGTCCCACACTTAGTTGGTTCATATAATATCAGTTTAATGTCCTCTAGCTTCACCGAAGCCATGTCAGGAACATTTAAAAAATTAAGCTCATTGCACTTAATTGAATCTTCGCCTAACATCAATATTTCGTATATATCTTTTTCATTCTTTTGGCCAACAAAATACGTTTTAGAAGTCGCATCAAATTCTACAAGTGCATAAATCTTCATTTCCAACGTTTTCGGTAGATATTTAAGCTCTTCAGACGAATGGATCAGTTAGATTAAGAGTTCTATACCAAACCGAGAACAATAGTTCACAGGCCATCTACGGCGGATACTTTATTAAGTGATTTCGAAGGCCTTATCCTTAGTGGCACCAGCAAAAAGCTTTTCTTTCTCTGGAGTATCAGTTGCAAACATGCTGCGTCTTTTTATTTTATTAGTGAAATTTTTTTTTTCTATGCAGTGCTTTGTGATGACCTCAGATTGCTTAAGCCCATGAACATGGTCGAAAGTACAGCTTCAGCTGGAAGCTATGTTTTTAAAAGAAGCCCTGAAGCTACAGTTCACGTTATTGTATCAAAACTAGATATTTATTGATTCATATGGAATAACTAGATGGTTTGGTTGACAATAGGGCAATGTCCCATTATTAACCAAATTTTCTGTCCCAATGATCATCATGACGCCATTTTGAAAACATATGGGTATAGCAGCTCAACTACAAAAGTTTAAAGGCAATCCTTTCATATGATCATATTTTACATATCACTAAATTAATATTATAGAAAAATACCGTAAGCTTATATGTTAAATAACAAGATTTATAACATTTGAAACAAAGTACGAAAAATTTAGTTTTCCCACCTCTAAGCACGTTTTCGCTTTTACATAGAGCTGACTGCACCCCAACCGCTGAATGCAATGTGAGTGAATGCATTGAAGTATGACTTATTTACCACTAAGATTTCGTTAAAAATTACCCTCAAATAAAAAAGTTATTCAGCATGTCCCATTGTTCCCAGTGTCCCATTGATGACCATCCTCCCCTAATTTGTAACAAAATCTTAGTTGTTAGTTAGGCATACGTCAGTGCATTCACTCGCATTACATTCAACGGTTGGGATGCAGTCAGCCCTGTGTAAAAGCGAAAACGTGTTTTACAGGTGGAAAAACTAAATTTTTCGTGCTTTCCCTATAAACAACGTATATCGATTCGATTTCTTTTCGATTGCCTGGGATATCGAATCGATGGATTGTTCCATAGAATCGACAGACCGTTGTTTGTAGGGTTGTTTCAATTGTTATATATCTGTTAATTTAACATATAATGCTTACAGAACTTTTACATAATATTAAGTAATGTGTAAAATATGATCATATGAAAGGATTACTTTATACTTTTGTAGTTGAGCTGCGATACCCATATGTTATCAAAACGGCGTCATGATGATCATTGGGACAGAAGATTTGGTTAACAATGGGACAGTGCCCTATTGTCAACCAAACTGTCTAGTTACTCCATATGAATCAATAAATATCTAGTTTTGATACAATAATGTGAACTGTAGCTTCAGGGCTTCTTTTAGAAACAGAGCTTCCTGCTGAAGCGGGACTTTCGACCATGTTCAAGGGCTTTAGCAATGTGAGGTCATCACAAAGCACTGCATAGAAAACAAATTTCACTAATAAAATAAAAATAAATGCAGCATGATTGCAACGGATACACCAGAGAAAGAAGAGCTTTTTGCTGGTGCCACTATGGATAAAGCCTTCGAAATCACTTCATAAAGTATCCGCCGTAGATGGCCTGTGAAATATTGTTCTTGGTCTGGTATAGAACTCTTAATTTAACTGATCCATTCGTCTGAAGAACTTAAATCTCTACCGAAAACGTTGGAAATGAAGGTTATGAGTTTGTAGAATTTGATTCGATTTCTAAAACGTATTCTGTTGGTCAAAAGCTTGAAAAGATAAATACGAAATATTGATATTAGGCGGAGATCCGAGTGCAATGAGCTTAATTTTAAAAATGTTCCTGACATGGCATCGGTGAGGCTAGAGGACATTAAACTGATGTTATATGAACCAACTAAGTGTGGGACAACATAAAGTGATAATTCGAACTTGAAATTTGACCATAACCTCAACAATATACAAGTTTGATAAACCAGGGTATGTCCAATTGCTCACCAGTGCTGTTATACTATATGGGACATTTTTTTTTATTTAATTTTTTTCTAGTCAACAGAATATGTGATAGCAATCGAGTTAGTTTCATTTTATAAAGGAATATCTATATTACATTTGGATTTTTTATTTCTCATACTTTGCCCATAGTAAATGAAATATCAATCTTTCTATGTTTTTAGTCCCATTGATGACCATCTTCCCCTACGCTATACAGAACTCGTGAAGACAACAGTTATTTCTAACAATGTAGTAACTGTCCTACAAATACATTTTACAAAAATTAAGAAGTTGCCAATTCAAACTCAAATCTATATAACTTTACTTATGCTATTTTAACCAAATACCATTTTCATATAAGAAGTGGGAATAAGTAAAGTTACCGGACCACAGTCCGTTATCTTTACTTGCTTCATTTATGGTCTGTTAACTTTACTTGGTAAAATTATTAAATTTTTGACCAATAATTGGAATAAGAATATAATTTTTGAATCATAGATACCACATTATAGGATTAAACAAAAAATTTCTTCCATTTTTTACTACTCGTTCTTCACAACTTCAAAATGGATCACGTTTTTTATCAATTCTTTCAATTAATAAAATATACAAAATTAATGTATAATCAGTATTATTATCTTTTATAAGGTTGTATATTATAAAAATACTATAAAGTAAATAATTTTTAGAACTAAAAAAGTTTTTTGGTTGTTTAACTTTACTAGCTTAATTTCTGGTCTGTTATCTTTACTAGGTTCATTTCTGGTCCGTTATCTTTACCAGCTTCATTTCTGGTCCGTAAACTTTACTTTGTCCATTTCTGGTCCATTATTTTTACTTGCTCCAAGAAGTGTATTAATTAGATTACGCTATACATAATACAGAACACGTGAAGGCAACAGTTACTTCCCAGTAAAGATTACAATGTTGGGCCTACGTTGGCCCAATTCAGAATGAAACTCTGGGCCAATGTGGTCATGCCGGTCTTGATGTATTGGGCCAGCAAAGGCCCGACGTTGACCCACCTCACAGATGTCCACCGGCCCAGAACAGTATAACCACGTACATAAACGACTTATTATAACCACGTACATAACGACCGGCAGTACTTAACGTTGTCGATGTCATGCATGTCTACGGCCAGTACTATTTTCAAATATGAGGTATATATAATAGATTATTCTACGCAGAACACATGAAGACAACAGTTAATTCTAACAATGCAGTAACTGTCCTAGAAATATATTTTACAAATCAAAATTAGGGGAGAATATACAACAGTTGCCAATTCAAACTCAAATCTATATTATTTTATCAACGCTATTTTAACCAAATAGTAATATATCTATTTAAAATTGAATAGAAACTATAAATTACAATTTGAATAATTATTTCAAACTAAAAAATAACATTTCATACAAAATATTTGAATTAACTAGCGGCCAGGCTCATTTTTATTAATGAAATAAATAAAGTTTTAAATTGATAATTGGAGGGATAACAAGCCAATTTATACCAAATTGCCAGAAACGGTTACAATTTGAAATATATGCATAATTGAGGATATTAAATTGGCTATTTGGTGTGATTAAAGTTGGGAGAGATCGTTTACACCAAATCTCTCTGATAGTCTGGCGATAACTGCCAAATGGATCCGGTAGACCAGTATAATAAATATACTGGTACATCTAACGATAACTGGATTGGTTAACAAATGTTTCCATTCATTGGGTCAGTGCTGTATGGCAACCGTTGGCCCAATGTCGTTTTCATTGCATTGGCCCAGTGTGTAATAGCTAGAGCCCGGACAAATGCCATAAAGTCCTAAAGTGCCATAAAGTCCTAAAATGCCATAAAGTCCTTAAAATGCCATAAAGTCCTAAAGTGCCATAAAGTCCTAAAATGCCATAAAGTCCTTAAAATGCCATAAAGTCCTACTAATAAACTACTACTATCACTTCAAGAATTAGCATAGTCACCACTGTATCAAGTTTTCTGTAACTCTTCACATTATTTTTTTACCACAGACTCTGCCATTAATAAAAAAATAAAATTGCGAATAATCAATATAATAAACTATTCAAAGAGAGATATATGTAGAACCTAGTAATATTTGTAATATTTACAATAGAAAAACTGTCAGGTTCAAGTGACAAAAATTGTGTTTTGTCTTGTAAGTGGTTTTTCCTGTACAACAGTTTCAGAATATCTTAATTGGTCTAATTATGTAATATATGGTTTGTTTAGTCTGAGGTTGTCTTCAACGAGGATTTACTGTAAATAAAAATTTCGAATTTCGAAATAAAAATTTCGAATAAAAATTTTCGAATATAGGTCCTAAAATGCCATTTTTTAGGTCCTAAACTGCCTTTTTTGAGGTCCATAAATACCTTTTTTTAGGTCATAAAATGCCATTTTTATAGGTCCTAAAAGTCCGGGCTCTAATTATCACTGTGAATAACAAGTCATTATGGTTCATTTCAATTAATTAGTAGATCAAATTCAATCCTATCGTTTGATAACTCAAATTTCCAATATTTTAACCACTTTTATGGTGTCCTAATCATCCACAAAGCTTGTCCGACGTCTCCGTCTAGGAAGAAACCTTTGGACATTTGAATCCCTCTTACATTTTGTCTTATAACTTTCGAATGATGGCTTAAACTTTAAAACAGTCTCAATACAAATTGAAGTAAAATGATGTATCTACATACAGAAATCTTTAAATAGTTAAATTCGAATTAGTTTACGAATTATTCATTTCTTAACAAATACTGTCTCAATGATACCGGTTCTCCTCTCCGTATACACTTTCGAACTCACTGTACTCTCCTTTCGCGGTGTTTGGCATTAATTGAAAGCCCTTTAATATGTGATTAGTCTTTTCAGAACTCACAAAGAACTTTTTTTCTGGTGGATTTTGGGACTTTTTCAATTCCTTTAGCAGCAAAAATCTATTCACAGCTTTCCCCTGGAATGACACTCAATCATTGCTCGACGAATTCTGCACATTTTTCGATCACTTTTAAGCTTTGAAAAGTTAGAATAGAATGTAAGTTAGGCTACAACTTACAGAATCTAAGAACAGGAAATTAAATCACTAAAAGAACAAGAACAGTCACATTTATAGGAGCATATTTTATTTTTATACTTATATAAACTTGAAATTCTACTGACGAGAGTACTCACTCCGGTCAGATAAGGGCCAATTGGAGGCACAACATCGGCTCTCAGAGGGTTTCAAAGCCTCTTGCAATCCTGTAGATGTGAGTAAATGAATCTGCCTAGAACGAACATTTATGCAGGAAAAAATAACCCCTTAGCCCCCAATATTTCGCGTCGTAATCATGTGGAGTATATTTAAGGCCCACACTTACCATGTTACTTTAATTAAAACATATTGGTATTACTAAAGATGCCAGGACAATGGTTCTTAACCTGGATTTGATCCACACCCAGGGATTCGGTGAGTCGATCATTTCAGGAGTTTAGCTGTTGGGTTCAATATGTTTTCTGTGAATTTCATGCTTTGTTCTTTGAACACAGTGAGTTTCGTGTGCAAATACTGTATATAATAATATAGTCATGTATACCTACAGATGTTTTGATGTTGAATATAAAAAAAAAAAACATTTTATTGCATATGTGGAACTTCTTGGGTTCTGGGAAGAACCAAGGTGTCAGGATAATAAGAATCAGATCATATTAAATTCTTATATATTCTGAGATACACGAGTGATCGAAGGAAATAACGAAAATACAAAGATAAATAATCATCGTGAATACGACTGTACAATAATTGAATATCTTTTCGTGATATATTTTATATAAGAACTAGATATTTCTAGAAGAAACTGAGATAAGCTGAATAGAGATTATTGATTTACTCGAGACGAAGGCACACTCTATTTATCAAATTTACGGAGTAGCTAATTACGTTGTGCGTGAAACTTTTATATACTTTGAAGTTACAAAACATTATTATTTAGATAAAGGGAAATAATTTAAGGTTTTAGGAATTAATACCAATTAAAGTTAAATAGATCAGGTTAACAAACCACAATAATGGTGATAAAGTAAAATTAAAGTAGAAATTCAGTTTAAAAAATTACTTCTAAATTCGTTCGTAATTTATTATTGAAAAAAGTGTTTTTTCTTCAGTGAAAATAATAAATTAATGTGAGACGACAATCCTATGGATTAAAGTAATGTGAATTCACAAATTGGAAGAGGAAGAAGAAAAATCCCAATCCATTACAATAGAATTCAGATACATTCCTAAAAGGCAAGATTCTTCTAATCATTTTAAAATGTTTATTTAATTCAAAAGGCATCAATATCGTAAATAAAGAAAACCTTCCTGCTGTCAAATAAATAATCATCAGTTCAAAGTATTCCTTCTGGTGTAGTAGGAAAGATAGGATCCACTCGTCAAATGTCGGAAAAAGACTGAGAACATTAAACTTATTCTAGAAAAGTGGCAGTCGTGGAGTAAATTATAATACAGTTAACAGGAATACTAACAGGGGAAAAGAGCAATAAAGTAATTATTTTACAAATGGTTAATGATATAAGGTGAGTTTTTAGTTAAATCCTCATCAACAGATAGAAAAACTACAATTCTATTTTAAATTGGAAAAAAATAAAAAATTCAACAAAAAAAGAACAGTTTGTGAAAATTCAATTATTTCCATAAAAAAAATCATCGTTTTCATAGAAATTTTTTTGTCAATTTTTTGTCTATATTTCATCTTCCATTAAAAAAACTTGGTAATTATTAATACAATTAGTAGGGGTGAAATCTGCTATCACTGACGTTGAATTCGATCTTTATCAGCGATTAGCATATAATCAATTACTTATTATCGAAATAAATGGCTAGAATAAAAGGGGGTAAAATTTACTCTGTTTTGAGTCACTTAGAAATGAAATACAAATTCATTAATTGTTTATCATTTAGATTTGATTCATTGTATATAGTCCCGCGATAAAAACTAATTGAATTGAAGAAATGAAAGCTTAACTTGTTATTAAGAGTGAATGGATGTGTTTATACCTGATTGCTTTAATTAGTTAATAGAAATAGTTGTACGAAGAGTACGGAAATTATCTTTTTCTCCATTTTTAGAAGTTTATAATAGAAAAAGAGGCTGGTCAGCGATACTAAAAAGTACTATCAGAGAAAAGAGTCACTGTGATGATGTACTATCAGAGAAAAGAGTCACTGTGATGATGTACTATCAGAGAAAAGAGTCACTGTGATGATGTACTATCAGAGAAAAGAGTCACTGTGATGATGTACTATCAGAGAAAAGAGTCACTGTGATGATGTACTATCAGAGAAAAGAGTCACTGTGATGATGTACTATCAGAGAAAAGAGTCACTGTGATGATGTACTATCAGAGAAAAGAGTCATTGTGATGATGTACTATCAGAGAAAAGAGTCACTGTGATGATGTACTATCAGAGAAAAGAGTCATTGTGATGATGTACTATCAGAGAAAAGAGTCACTGTGATGATGTACTATCAGAGAAAAGAGCAAATTTCACAAATCAGTGTTTTCTAATTTCCTATTATTTTCAAATCTTACAAATTTGTTGTTGTGACACTTTTCATATATCTACAAACACTATATTTAGTAAAGTTTCTTTGGTAAATGTTAAATTAGTGAACTGTTTTCAAAGTCCTCACAGACACACTTTTCTCTGCCTGACCTATAAGGATGGATATAAATACAGGGAATATCAAACGATCAAATGAGAAAACCGCATAAAAACTCATTCGTTGGGCTTAACTATAATGAACATATCAATAGAGGACTGACCAATTAAATAATCTATATTTAATTGTTCCAAACTACCGTCAGCATAGAATTTAACCACACTTAAGACCATTGATATAGAATCTCACATTCATTTCGAAACATCAAGGAAATGTTAAATCCACACCAATAAATATTTTAAAGATACCAAAAATAGAATAGAATCAAATACTGTCAATTATAAATAGCATTGCTTTATAAATATTTGTTATAAAATTCCTTTTCTGAAGACATATATTGAATATAAAATATTCCAACACTACAACAGGAATCTACAATGTAAATTTAAGCTTAAATTTGAAGTTAATAAATGTACATACACATATCAAATAGTCTATAAAATTGATATCTTCATATTTATAAAACCAACTGAATTGATTCCATACTACAAATGTAGGCATCTAAGAGTCACTCTTGGAGTGTTGGTGTACCAACTGGTTCAGAATCCATAAATAGCAAGCATGTATTTGGAAGCAAAGTCAATATATATATATTGATCGAAAAAGATCTCTTCGTTAAAAAGATCCAACCAGACAAGAGAATTTCTATAAATTTATAAAACCTAATAGCTAGTTTTTAATCTATTCTTAAGGTAATTTTTACAGTATAGTTACATACAGCTAAATAACACCAAGTAGAAATATAGTATGTACTCTTGGGTTCGCAAGAATTCAAGTCGCTAAGTTCTTTCCAATATTAGTTACGAGACTCTAAAAAGATACTGGAAATATCTTTAATAATTCCGCTATTCTATTAATTTTTTCAGAAAATATTGAGACTCTATCATACGATACTCCATCTCAATTACCTGAAATTATCGTAGACTAATAATCTCGTTCGTACTAATATTATGAATGTACAATATTTATCATGATATTAAAATACAAACTAATTTAAAGATAGTTGCTAAGACAAAAGTTTGAAGAACATCAAAGCCAGTGACAAATTCAAGAACAATATTAAGATTACCAAACGCTGACGTGAAAACCAGTCCTGAAAAGACAGAAATTCATGTGATCAGATCATGTATCTATCTTGTGAGTTAGATTTTATGAACGAGAACATAAAAGTTTTAATGAACAAAATATATTAGTTACCTGGACTGTTGGAGACGTTAGGTACAAAAGAGGATTGGCTTTGTATTTCTCAGCTTCTTCGTACTGTCGTCTGAAAGTTTCTCGCTGAGCTGAACTGAGTACTGAAGCCTGTTCTCGGGACATAATTGGGGTGTCAGCTGGAAGAGGCTTGTCTTCGGGTAGAGATTTCTTCCTTCTCAAGGCACATGCCGGTACGACAGGCTGAAAAGAGATTGAGAACATGAACATTTATTAACACGAAATTGGTGTAAAAGATATAAATCCTTGCTAATATTTACCTTGCTGCTTTGTTGTTGCTGTCTATTAACCGGGTTTATATACAAAGACTCAGTTCGTTTCACAGGTCCTCCATCCATCGGAGTGGAGGGTTGAGGAATAAACTGTCCGCATGCTCTCTGTCTTAATAAACTTTCTGCTTCTTTTTGGTTATTTGGTACATGATATGGTATATTGAAGCCTCCACCAACACTACCATTTCCTGTAAGCGGAGATGGTGAAGTTGTTTCTCCAATAAGACCTCCAGAATTCGAAATAACTGAAGTTGGTCGAGACGGTCTTCTGGTTCCCGATTGTTGCATCATACTTGTAGCTAAACCAGTTTCATCTTCGAAGACTCCAGAGTCTGGAGTGCAGTCTGGTGCTGTGTGTCTTTGAACTGATGGAGCTCTAGATCTTGAATTCATGAGTTCTGGAGGAACAGGAGTAGTGCCTCTACTTGCATACCTCTCAACAGATCTATCGCGTGATGTAGCTCGAGATGAAGGACGATTATAGTGTCCAAATCTATCATTCATGATATTAGAGGGTATGTTGGTCAAGCTAGGATCATCTGGATTTCCTCTCGCCCTCTGACCACCTCTTAGGGGATTTCGCCCACGTTCTAAATTCATTCCAGTCATCATTGAATCTGATTGCAATCCAGGCATTTGTTGGGTTAAAGATGAATTTGACTGTCTCCTACCTCCAATATCTAATGGTGGTGGGAAATCAGACAACGATGAGGCTGTATAACCAGTTCCAGACGATAGAGGAAAATCTTGAGTTTGCTTTTCTATAGGTGGTTCATTGAACATACCACCTCTTGCTTCTTGACTCATAACTTCAGGTTGTTCTCGACTGGCATGATCGATTAGATTAGGTACAGCTCCAAAGCTTCTCCTTGAAGTAGTTCTCGCAATTTTCACACCTAAAAGGTAACAAAAGTAAGAAGATAATCGGGTAAATAGACATGTATATTATTGGTTGATATTTATGAAATGGATACGTGAATAATCCTGTAAATACCTGGCTGTTCAAATTCTGGAGCAAACTGCTTTGCAAATACTCTTGCAAGATCTGAGTCTTGTTTGGAATGAACTGCTGCGATGTCAGCCTGCTCTCCTTTGCCTCTCGCAGTGGCAGTTCTGAAAGCATGTGTCCATTTTAAATTTGGATTTCTCTTTTCTATGTTTTCATTTTAAGGACAACCTTTTGAACAAGAATACATCCTATTTACTAAACTCCATACCTAGAGATTGCAATATCCTCTTTCTGCATAGCTATCTTTGCTGCTCGCTGCGCTGCGGCAACAGCTGCTTCTATTCTTTCTTTAAACTTGGCAGACCTGATGAGGAACACGTGCTTTCTCTTATTGCTTGTAATTAAAACGTTATTCTTGTATTTCCCTTCTTCTTTGCTACCATCCTGAAAAAAATAGAGATAGAATAACTTGATGACATACATACTGAATGAATAAACCCAACATCAATTTCAATATATTTAGTATTTTTTAAATTCACGAATGAACTTGAAAACTGACTTTGAAAGTTGTGACTCCATATCCATATTTTTTATTATTGAACCATTCTCCTTCGTATTTGAGGCCATCAGTTCTCTCCGACACACCAAAACCGCATCTCTTATCATTTTTCCATTCTCCCATGTAGGTCTCGACAGCGTTAGGTTCAAGATGTTCATCCTGCAACGAAGCGAAATAATCAATATTGTATTATGTGATATCATGAAAAAGTGTAAGCTATGATCAACTCAAATGCAGCTTCATACCTCAACAATAAAAGATGCATTGGAGCCGTCATCAGGCTGATCACCGGTGGTGTAGGCTGATTGGCCTGATCCTGTGGACATCCAGGAGGTAGATGAACCAGAGGATCTGATGGAGCCAGCTCCACCACTCTTACCAGTTTGAATATCTCCTGTACTCCTCTGTCTTCTCATCTGTTACAAAAATTTCACATCAATATTTTTGTATTGAAAAAAAATGCAAGATTCATTATTTTAAGACTAGCAAGTATCAAGTATTATTGGAGTTTCAAACTACCACCTTGAATACACTTTTGAGATTTGAAGATTTTTCCACCAAACTGCCCCGCCTCTTTTGAACTTCATCACTACGAGTACGCAACACAAATCCTCCTCGACTATCGTCAACCTAGAATTTAATTTTAAAATGCATTATTAGTTATATTATACTGCAATACCATTTCAACATATTGCATTCAACAGACAATAGTTTTACCAAGTCATAATTCTATAAAGTATTAGAAATTACCTTTCTATCTCTGTCCGACAATGGATCACCCGCTCCATCAGATCGCAAAGATGTTGTTGAACCTCTGTTCTTAGCTGGGGAATTTGGTCCCTTGTATCCTCCCATGGAAGCCTGGCCAAATTGGGCTGATGTACGGACGCCGTATCCATGTCGCAGCCCTCGTAACCACTGTCCCTTGTATGAACCTAGATAAATAAAAAATGGCATAAGTGTACATATATACATACCTATCAAATCAACAGATTCGTGTTTTATTTATTCAACAACCATACATGTTTATTATAACTGATATTTAAAAATAACATGGAGCTATTCACAGATCCGTAAGTAGTATTTCGGGTACCTGATTAAACATCTATACAATCATTCAAGATTTATGTTATTACCTGAATCAGCATAAGTTTCAGAGCCGTAGCCATCTTGCAGTCCGTTGGCCCAAGTTCCCTCGTATTTGGAGGTGGAGGAGACGCTTTGTCTCACTCCATAGCGCCCTCGGAAGCCACCGGTCCATTCTCCTCTGTACAAGAAGCGGTTTCTGGACTCTACACCCAGACCGTGTCTCTTTCCATTCTGCCATTGCCCTTCGTAAGTGGAGGCACTGTAATTGAGACATGAGTCATATAAGAGTGAAAAATAGAATGTCTTGAAGATGAATTGAGTGCGAAATTAAAACCTGTAGGGACAGAGACCTATTTTACACGGAGCGGTTTTTCATACCGCAGCAACAAAAATTCAGAATGAAAAACGTCCCATCTAAGCGCACACAGAAAACACTTACGATTATTGAGTCATATAATTTTTCCATTCATAATTTTTCTCCTGCGGCATGAGAAAAACGCCCATAGTAGAGGGGTCTGACGGCTTCCACCACTGACTATTGAGCGGAGCCGTTATCTATTCTAGCAAACCAAATGTCTATCTTTTAAATTTGAACTATGTTCTTAGAGTACACGGTTTTTTAAATTTCTTTTAAGCAAATTGGTTTGGCGGTTGGTGAGTAAATAAATAAATCATAACTTTTTTTTATAAATCATAGACTATCTGTCTTATTTGAAGACAATACTAAATTGAATTACATCATCAATAGAAGTACTTCAAATTTATTACAACTTGAATATGTTGAAACAAGGAAAACATAACCATTATCATTTTATGATGATTAATAGATTATGATTAAGTCTGACAAAGACTACCAAAGTAGAGAAAGAGTTGGGGCCATCCTCAGTAGCCATGTAAGATACCTCTTTGTGTTACAATAATTGTTTATAATCATACAACAGCCACAGTATCTTCAGAATACGAATTTAATTGTTACTATTACTTCATATATTATTCTAACTAAAGTCAAGGTCATAATTAGGGTTTGAATTAATGGAATCATTCATTATTTTAGTCACATGAAATTACTTTATGGTTACTCCGTCCTTTATTCACTTAATTTCAGTCTAGTCAAAGAATAAATGCAAAACGATCCTTCAAATTAATTTGCATTTAATTCTTGACAAATTACCGGTGATTTGATAAAGTTTATTAATATAAATAGTTAGAAGGTACGGAATGAACGTAACAATCCAATTATTATAATTAAATCATATGACAACTCGTTTCGATGTCAAAAACTTAAAAGCACTACCTACATGCATTTCCTTGTTAATTCACATTGTTTTACATTGCTTTTAGTAATAATAAATATGAATAATAATAATTCAGTATTGTATATTATTCAAGCACAAAAATGATGTATATTAACAGAATTACCTACGTGCTACTGCACTACTTTCCTTTGCAGTACCTATAATTATCAAAAGTTACAAATGTACGAGACTGAGAAAAAAAACGTAAGCAGTCAAGGTAAGATGTTATAATTTTAATAAATAATTGATAGCAATCATACTAATAAAATCATTCGAATTTAGTAAACCTCTTCTAAAATAGTGAATTAAGCTTTTTTCTCGTACATATAGAATGTGTGGAGTTGAATGGTACGCAAGCAAAGCCATTGTTCGGTGACGCGTTCAAAACATCTGACTGCCTTACTAATCAATGGGTGTGAGAATAACTAATGAACCATTATATGACGCAAACAAAACACGCTGTGACTTGCGCACTGCGCAAGACAGCCATTAAAACACGCTAAGACTCACGCATCACGCTTTTAGCGCACTACAACACGCTGTGACTTGCGCACTACGCAGAACAGCAATTAAAACACGCTAAGACTCACGCATCACGCTTTTACCGCACTACAACACGCTGTGACTTGCGCACTACCCAGAAAAGACATTAAAACACGCTATGTTTCACGCATCACGCTTTTAGCGCATTACAGCATGCTGTGACTTGCGGACTACCCAGAAGAGGCATTAAAACACGCTAAGACTCACGCATCACGCTTTAACCGCACTACAACACGCTGTGACTTGCGCACTACCCAGAAAAGGCATTAAAACACGCTATGTTTCACGCATCACGCTTTTAGCGCATTACAGCATGCTGTGACTTGCGGACTACCCAGAAGAGCCATTAAAACACGCTAAGACTCACGCATCACGCTTTTACCGCACTACAACACGCTGTGATCCACGCATCACGCTTGGACTACAGTACCACACGTTATGACCCACGCATCACGCTGAGAAAGCAGTATAACACGCTATGACACACGTACGCATCATGCTAAGGGAGTAGTACAACACGCTATTATCCATACATCACGCTAAGAGAGCACTACAACACGCTATTATCCATGCATCACGCTGTACTATATAAATGTCACTACAAAATAACAATCTTTAAATGAGATCTTCTTTTTAAGGAACAAATTGACATGTCGAAAGTGTAACACTAACATCATTTGTAATGTCCCACTCACTAGCAGCAATATC
This sequence comes from Caprella mutica, assembly GCA_947561585.1. Classification (NCBI taxonomy): domain Eukaryota; kingdom Metazoa; phylum Arthropoda; class Malacostraca; order Amphipoda; family Caprellidae; genus Caprella; species Caprella mutica. Next base: position 7,606 of record CANNZV010002569.1, on the reverse strand, counting down.
CCACTCACTAGCAGCAATATCCCACTCACTAGCAGCAATGTCCCACTCAATAGCAGCAATGTCTCACTCACTAGCAGCAATATCCCACTCAATAGCAGCAATATCCCACTCAATAGCAGCAATGTCCCACTCACTAGCAGCAATGTCCCACTCAATAGCAGCAATGTCTCACTCACTAGCAGCAATATCCCACTCAATAGCAGCAATATCCCACTCACTAGCAGCAATATCCCACTCAATATCAGCAATATCCCACTCAATAGCAGCAATATCCCACTCAATAGCAGTAATGTCCCACTCAATAGCAGTAATGTCCCACTCACTAGCAGCAATGTCTAACTCACAAGCATTAATGTCCCACTCAATAGCAGCAATATCCCACTCAATAGCAGTAATGTCCCACTCACTAGCAGCAATATCTCACTCACTAGCAGCAATATCCCACTCACTAGCAGCAATATCCCACTTACTAGCAGCAATGTCCCACTCAATAGCAGCAATGTCTCACTCACTAGCAGCAATATCCCACTCAATAGCAGCAATATCCCACTCAATAGCAACAATATCCCACTCAATATCAGCAATATCCCACTCAATAGCAGCAATATCCCACTCAATAGCAGTAATGTCCCACTCAATAGCAGTAATGTCCCACTCACTAGCAGCAATGTCTAACTCACAAGCATTAATGTCCCACTCAATAGCAGCAATATCCCACTCAATAGCAGTAATGTCCCACTCAATAGCAGTAATGTCCCACTCACTAGCAGCAATGTCCCACTCACTAGCAGCAATGTCCCACTCACTAGCAGCAATGTCCCACTCACTAGCAGCAATATCCCACTCAATAGCAGCAATATCCCACTCAATAGCAGCAATATCCCACTCAATATCAGCAATATCCCACTCAATAGCAGCAATATCCCACTCAATAGCAGTAATGTCCCACTCAATAGCAGCAATATCCCACTCACTAGCAGCAATATCTCACTCACTAGCAGCAATATCCCACTCACTAGCAGCAATATCCCACTCACTAGCAGCAATGTCCCACTCAATAGCAGCAATGTCTCACTCACTAGCAGCAATATCCCACTCAATAGCAGCAATATCCCACTCAATAGCAGCAATATCCCACTCAATATCAGCAATATCCCACTCAATAGCAGCAATATCCCACTCAATAGCAGTAATGTCCCACTCAATAGCAGTAATGTCCCACTCACTAGCAGCAATGTCTAACTCACAAGCATTAATGTCCCACTCAATAGCAGCAATATCCCACTCAATAGCAGTAATGTCCCACTCAATAGCAGTAATGTCCCACTCACTAGCAGCAATGTCCCACTCACTAGCAGCAATGTCCCACTCACTAGCAGCAATGTCCCACTCACTAGCAGCAATGTCCCACTCACTAGCAGCAATGTCTAACTCACTAGCAGCAATGTCTCACTCACTAGTAGCAATGTCTAACTCCCTAGCAGCAATGCCCCACTCACTAGCAGTAATGCCCCACTCACTAGCAGCAATGTCTAACTCACTAGCAGCAATGTCTCACTCAATAGCAGGAATGTCTCACTCACTAGCAGCAATGTCCCACTCAATAGCAGCAATGTCCCACTCACTAGCAGTAATGTCTCACTCACTAGCAGCAATGTCTCACTCACTAGCAGCAATGTCCCACTCACTAGCAGCAATGTCCCACTCACTAGCAGTAATGCCCCACTCACTAGCAGCAATGTCTAACTCACTAGCAGTAATGTCTCACTCAATAGCAGGAATGCCTCACTCAATATCAGCAATGTCCCACTCACTAGCAGTAATGCCCCACTCACTAGCAGCAATGTCTAACTCACTAGCAGTAATGTCTAACTCACTAGCAGTAATGTCTCACTCAATAGCAGCAATGTCTCACTCACTAGCAGCAATGTCTCACTCACTAGCAGCAATGTCCCAATCAATAGCAGCAATATCCCACTTAACAGCAGCAATATCCCACTCAATAGCAGCAATGTCTCACTCACTAGCAGCAATGTCCCACTCAATAGCAGCAATGTCCCACTCAATAGGCAGGAATGTCTCACTCACTAGCAGCAATGTCCCACTCAATAGCAGCAATGTCTCACTCACTAGCAGCAATGTCCCACTCAATAGCAGCAATATCCCACTCAATAGCAGCAATATCCCACTCAATAGCAGCAATGTCTCACTCACTAGCAGCAATATCCCACTCAATAGCAGCAATGTCTCACTCACTAGCAGCAATGTCCCACTCAATAGCAGCAATGTCCCACTCAATAGCAGGAATGTCTCACTCACTAGCAGCAATGTCCCACTCAATAGCAGCAATGTCTCACTCACTAGCAGCAATGTCCCACTCAATAGCAGCAATATCCCACTCAATAGCAGCAATATCCCACTCAATAGCAGCAATGTCCCACTCAATAGCAGCAATGTCCCACTCAATAGCAGCAATGTCCCACTCGCTAGCATCATTGTCCCACTCATTAGCAGCAATGTCCCACTCAATAGCAGCAATATGTCCCATTCATTAGCAGCAATGTCCCACTCAATAGCAGGAATGTCTCACTCACTAGCAGCAATGTCCCACTCAATAGCAGCAATGTCCCACTCGCTAGCAGCATTGTCCCACTCATTAGCAGCAATGTCCCACTCAATAGCAGCAATATGTCCCACTCACTAGCAGCAATGTCTCACTCAATAGCAGCAATATGTCCCACTCACTAGCAGCAATGTCTCACTCAATAGCAGCAATATGTCCCACTCACTAGCAGCAATGTCCCACTCACTAGCAGCAATATCCCACTCAATAGCAGTAATGTCCCACTCACAAGCAGCAATGTCCCACTCAATAGCAGGAATGTCCCACTCACTAGCAGCAATGTCCCACTAGGAGTTACAGGCGACTACAGACAATCAGTTGAATGTCAAGTAGGTAGATGTTGTACATACCACTGCAACTTAATTGATCTTTGTGTCAATACAAGCCACTCACTTCAATGATTGGTGCTATTGATTGGCACCAGTCATTTAACAGTTAATATTATATGAGTTAAGAATGAAGTTAATACTTTCGAGTGTAGACGGTTAGTACATTTTAGAGAGGAGAAAAGAAAGTAGAGGGTAAACCTTTGTGCCGTGAGAGGGAATATGTGTCACCTTTCGAATGATGACATATGCATTATTTTACTTTAAACGACTGATTAGAAACATGAATATATTTACAGTAATTAGAGCACACGTGTTCGCTTGCATTTGTTAAGCACTGTTGTTATTTTTTCTTATGAAAAATCCTTTTCATTGTTTAATAGGCTTAGTTTATTTTATACTACAAGGATTAACAAAAAATCTTTTAATTATTTCATAAAATTGAAAAAAAAAATCCTTTTATTGTTTAATATGCTTATGTTTACGTAAATATTATACAAGCATTTTTTCCCATTTAAATTAATTCATAAGACAAATGATTGACTAAGCCTTTAGTTCTGACGGTAACCATCGATGAGGTCATTTTAAGGGAGCATTCAAACAGTTTAATATCTTCACGTGTTTAGTTACTCAGATCTTCAAATTGATGATAAACGAATAACAAAAATACTTTACAAATAATTACTGAAGGTATGAAAAGATATTAGTTAATAATTAACAACAATAAAATATATTGAAAATATTAATTCGAAAGGAGAAAAATTAATTTAAGAAAAAGTTAAAGTTATAAAAATGAATTTCATTTTTTATAACATTTTTGCAAATTGTAAATATATTATTTGACTAAAGAAATGTATAACAATCCTTATTTAAATTATTACATACACATTGTGATTTATACATATATTGTCATAGCGCATTAATTACTATTAATCTATTTGTTCATCTTATTATTAACAATTAGAAACTTTTAACCAAGCTAATTGAGATTGAAGATACTGATAGATAAATTAAAACTTTATTCTATAATATAATTTAGATACTAATAAATATTTTTAATCACTCAGTACAAAACAGAAACTGAATTACATCATTAAATTAATTAAAAGTAACATAAAGCAACTGAGAGGAGTATTGCACGCAGCAGTACATATTGGTATTGCACGCAGCAGTACATATTGGTATTGCACGCAGCAGTACATATTGGTATTGCACGCAGCAGTACATATTGGTATTGCACACAGCAGTACATATTGGTATTGCACGCAGCAGTACATATTAGTATTGCACGCAGCAGTACATATTGGCATTGCACGCAGCAGTACCTATTGGTATTGCACACAGCAGTACATATTAGTATTGCACGCAGCAGTACATATTGGTATTGCACGCAGCAGTACCTATTGGTATTGCACGCAGCATTACATATTGGTATTGCACGCAGCAGTACATATTGGTATTGCACGCAGCATTACATATTGGTATTGCACGCAGCAGTACATATTGGTATTGCACGCAGCTGTACATATTAGTATTGCACGCAGTACAGCAGTGCATATTTGTATTGCACGCAGTACAGCAGTGCATATTTGTATTGCACGCAGTACAGCAGTACATATTGGTATTGCACGCAGTACAGCAGTGCATATTGGTATTGCACGCAGTACAGCAGTGCATATTGGTATTGCACGCAGTACAGTAGTGCATATTGGTATTGCACGCAGTACAACAGTGCATATTGGTATTGCACGCAGTACAGCAGTACATATTGGTATTGCACGCAGTACAGCAGTACATATTGGTATTGCACGCAGTACAGCAGTGCATATTGGTATTGCACGCAGTACAGCAGTACATATTGGTATTGCACGCAGTACAGCAGTGCATATTGGTATTGCACGCAGTACAGCAGTACATATTGGTATTGCACGCAGTACAGCAGTGCATATTGGTATTGCACGCAGTACAGCTGTGCATATTGGTATTGCACGCAGTATAGCAGTGCATATTGATATTGCACGCAGTACAGCAGTGCATATTGGTATTGCACGCAGTACAGCAGTACATATTGGTATTGCACGCAGTACTGCTGTGCATATTGGTATTGCACGCAGTACAGCAGTGCATATTGGTATTGCACGCAGTACAGCAGTACATATTTGTATTGCACGCAGTACAGCAGTGCATATTGGTATTGCACGCAGTACAGCAGCACATATTGGTATTGCACGCAGTACAGCAGTGCATATTGGTATTGCACGCAGTACAGCAGTACATATTGGTATTGCACGCAGTACAGCAGTGCATATTGGTATTGCACGCAGTACAGCAGTGCATATTGGTATTGCACGCAGTACAGTAGTGCATATTGGTATTGCACGCAGTACAGCAGTGCATATTGGTATTGCACGCAGTACAGCAGTACATATTGGTATTGCACGCAGTACAGCAGTACATATTTGTATTGCACGCAGTACAGCAGTGCATATTGGTATTGCACGCAGTACAACAGTACATATTGGTATTGCACGCAGTACAGCAGTGCATATTGGTATTGCACGCAGTACAGCTGTGCATATTGGTATTGCACGCAGTACAGCAGTGCATATTGATATTGCACGCAGTACAGCAGTGCATATTGGTATTGCACGCAGTACAGCAGTACAGTACATATTGGTATTGCACGCAGTACAGCTGTGCATATTGGTATTGCACGCAGTACAGCAGTGCATATTGGTATGTTCCAATGTATTTGTGTTACCAGTGCATTTTTCTTTATCTTTATCAGCATTATTTTACCTTGTCTGTCACTTGATTGCAGTAAAACTTTATAATTTATCCAATTGCCGTAAAACCGTCTGGGAAAATGACAGCAATGAGTTGGAAAATGGTAACTATTACTCGTAGAGAGTAATAGTTACCATTACTCGTAAGGAGTAATAGTTAGCATTACTTGTAAGGAGTAATAGTTAGCATTACTTGTAAGGAGTAATAGTTAGCATTACTCGTAGAGAGTAATAGTTAGCATTACTCGTAGAGAGTAATAGTTACCATTACTCGTAAGGAGTAATAGTTAGCATTACTCGTAGGGAGTAATAGTTACCATTACTCGTAAGGAGTAATAGTTAGCATTACTCGTAGGGAGTAATAGTTACCATTACTCGTAAGGAGTAATAGTTAGCATTACTCGTAAGGAGTAATAGTTACCATTACTCGTAAGGAGTAATAGTTAGCATTACTCGTAGGGTGGAATGCTAGGTATTTCTGTAGAATGTAGTTCGCACCTCACAAGGTCTTTTCATTCTTTTTGGCAATGTTGAGGCGATTTATGACGCGCTGTTCCAATTAATGAAAAATACCTAACATATTATCAAAATTTTGACCAATTAATGAAAAATACCTAACATATTATCAAAATTTTGACCAATTAATGAAAAATACCTAGCATATTATCAAAATTTTGACCAATTAATGAAAAATACCTAACATATTATCAAAATTTTAACCAATTAATGAAAAATACCTAACATATTATCAATATTTTGACCAATTAATGAAAAATACCTAACATATTATCAATATTTTGACCAATTAATGAAAAATACCTAACATATTATCAATATTTTGACCAATTGATAAAAATACCTAACATATTATCAATATTTTGACCAATTGATAAAAATACCTAACATATTATCAATATTTTGACCAATTGATAAAAATACCTAACATATTATCAATATTTCGACCAATTGATAAAAATACCTAACATATTATCAATATTTCGACCAATTGATAGAAATACCTAACATATTATCAATATTTCGACCAATTAATGAAAAATACCTAACATATTATCAATATTTCGACCAATTAATGAAAAATACCTGATATATCATCAGTATTTTCGATAGATAAGGATATATCTTTCAGTGTGACCAAACACTCGTGATTTAAATATATCTGTGTTATCAGTGTGCTAAAAGCTAGAGTGATAAACAGTAGAAGGTGAGAGATATGTTAATATACTAAAGGATAAGCAACTAAAAAATAAGAAATAAGATTAAATCACATTAAAGTAAAACAATGCTAACAATAATGTCTAATGTAAATATTTAGCTAATATTATTGAAAACTTAACAAATTATTAAAATAAAACTGCACTGCACTTTATATGAGGTACTTATTTAGTGTATTTTAGCGCACTAAAACAGGTAACCTGGGTTCTGTAGTGCACTGTATAATGTACCTATGAGTTCCATAGTGCACTAAAACAGATACCTTGGATGCTATAGTGCATCATATTAGGTACCTTGGGTGCAATTGCACATGCACTTCACATTGGTGCACCGTTGGCTGTTCTCCAAGCTATAAGTCACTGTGGAATGTGTCTGAGAGAACGATACACCATTGTTCTAGTGGCTAGTTAATACATATTCTAACCTAAAACTCGCTACTGTATTTCTGATATATATTTTATAGTAGCAAATACCGCTACTGTACTTCTGGTATCTATTTTATAGCAGCAGATACCACTACTGTATTTTTGGTAACTATTTTATAGTAGCGAATACCGCTACTGTACTTCTGGTATCTATTTTATAGTAGCAAATATCACTGCTGTACTTCTGATATCCATTTTATAGTAGCAAATATC